>CAKNYM010050408.1:82153-121112 GCA_932195095.1 Andricus curvator
TTTTATCACTCTACGTCGGCAACGAATCCAGAGGATGTTCTACATTACCAATCCTCAAATCGACAACAGCGCTGGAGACGTGACACTGGCCGCAGAAAGTCCACAAGAGTGAAAGAGATAGAGAATGGTCCGTCTTTTTCGCTCTTATAGTCTTTCTGCAGGCAGACTGCAGGCAAGCCGAGGTATGAAAAGGCTATAAAGCATAAAAGCGGAAAATGTACTATAGTGAGACAAATGCATAGCATCAACACAAGTTGTAGAAGTTGAAGTTGGCCTCGAATACACTTTGGACTAAGGGGGAAAGCGCGCGAAATTTGAATTTTAACTATACCTTATTCATAAATTAGATCTAATGCAAATCATAGGTACATAAATGTTATCTTAAATTATGAATTATAAATTAATTATACAAGATTTATTGTTCAATATGTCAGACTTTGCCATCTGACTTGGCTCGTTGTGTTTCCGTTCTTCGTATTTATTTATTTAGTTTTAACTTTGATTTTTTGACTCTATTTTATAGAATAATGACCATTTTTTGGCATTTTTCTTCTCAGAAACATTAATAAATTTGACTGATGATGGCTTCAATCTCAGCCGAAACGTCTCATTGTCTATTACAATTGGAAAAGACTTATTGTCGCTTTATTCTATTGACCTTACAAAAAGTGACTCATTGGATATACATATACAAGATTTATTTTTCATAATAACTGTTTATTATATCAAACTTCTTAAAATAACTAGAATTTACAGAGAAAGTATCACAACCTCGAAAGTGTCAAACAGACAAAAGTTGCACTTAGCCCGCTCGATGATAAGCGATGCCTACTTCCAAACAGTACTGACACCCTAGCCTGGGGTCATTATAAGATCAATACCTGTCTGTATACAGACTAAAGAAGATGGCGGTTGCGATGGGTTGACGTGAGCGGTTGCTCCATCGTTTGTTGCGGATATATTTATTTGTGAGGATTATTCGTGCATGGATTGTGAATTATTTGGTGACTCTTGTGGTTGGCTACTTGTGGGAGTTTGTGAACATCGCGAATTTTTTAAGGATCTATGCCTTTTACTTGAAATTTTGAAAGGATGTGATGGGGTGCTTCTGTTTTGGGCCTGAATCGGCGCGTGGAATATAGAACTCCGGTAGTGACTATCATCCCGTCAATTCTAATCAGCACACATGTGTATTGTATATGTGTATGACTAAATTCAGTGCATTCTCAACCGATAAATTTAAAATTGATAAGTATCAATTGGCGTTCGGATGTGTTCTTATCTAAATGTGGACAATGTAATGCTAGTATTGCAGGAGACTCTTGTTACTGCCCTTGTGGCAAACAATATCATGTGGGATATATAAATTATGCCACGAAAAGTAGTACTGGCAAAAGGAAATGCTGTGGGCATAAGCCTGCAAGTAGATCCCTTTCACCTACATCTGCACCAGCTCCTGTGTCAGCTCCTGTTTCAGATCCTACTCTTGCTCAAATAAATTAACTCCTCTTAAAACATTGTGAAACTATTCAAATAAATACCGAAAAGTTTATTTCTGAGAAAATTGACTCTCTGACTACTAACTTACAAACTGGAATCAATGATGTCTTTGTCAAAATTGACTCATTTGATGCTAAAATTGAGGATACCATTGAAAGAATTGATGGACTCGAGTTAAAAGTAAAAGAATTGTCAACTGCGTGCGAGCAATCTAACTTGGATCCAGTTCAAGAGAGCACAATTTCGTCTCAGTGTCTAGCAGAAATCTCAGATCGAATTACTCGAAAACGTAACGGCATCATCTTTGGCTGTCCAGAAAGCAATGACACTGGTAAGTTAAGCACTGAGCAACTTAAGGAACTTAATTCTAAAAAAATTGAGGAATTTATTAAAGTATTTTACAACTCTTATGACCCGAACAAAATGGAACTCTTTAGACTTGGTAAAAATCCACAGAATCTCGGATCACCTCGTCCCATCAGGCTAATATTTACCGAGGAGGAAATTGCTCGAAACATACAACAGAGCTACTGGGAGTGGAAAAAGACACAAGTAACAAGAGACAACACTACAATAATCCTGGCACAGGACCGTACTCCTCGTCAGAGAGCATGATACAAGGAGGTTCTGACGCTGCTAAACGATCGCCGAAAGAGAGGCGAAACCAATTTGAAAATCAAGAAGATTCACGGGGAGCCATAGATAGTGAACATCAGGATGTCATCTGCTCTGAACCATACTTAGAAACAACAATCACAGAAGTGACACTGAATAGTAATCATGTAGCTAAAACCTTCAATTGTTCACATACCATTGATTTAAATTTACTAAATGATTTCACAATTTACTACCATAATGTTAGGGGGCTTAATACCAAAACTAGCGAATTGTTACATTCACCAAATGTTACTGAATTTGACTGTTTGATTTTCACTAAAACCTGGCTAAAAAAGAATGTACGTACATCCAAATTATTTGATACTGATCTATTTTGTGTTTATAGGGATGACAGACTGGACAGGATTGGGGGTGGTGTTCTTGTGGCAGTTAAGTCTATTGTTACTTCTGGTAATATCGATATTTCTCCTGTTATTTCAGCTTCTGCCAAAATCAATTCATTGGCTATTAAAATTATATACGAGGGTAAGAAATTCATTTTGTTTGCTACTTATATTCCACCTGATATATCTCTTTCTGAGCTTGTGGAATTCTTTGAGGCCCTGTCCGGTATGTCAACCGTCTGGGGATGTAATATTCTATACATCGGAGATTTTAGTATCCCAAAATTAGTCAACTTTGTAAATCATAGGATATTTGATGCCAAATCTTCTTTGCTAAATATGTTTATGGCCATCAATCACCTATCACAATATAATGATATTCGCAATATTAATGAACGATATCTAGATCTGGTCATTTCTTCTTTTCCATGTGAGTTATCTAACGAAATAATTCCAATACTTAACGTTGATAGTCACCATCCACCATTGATAGTGAGATTTGAAGCTTTCATACCTGAATCATCATTCAGGGTCAAACTTCTTACGAATTTGTCAATTAAAAGATACAAATTTAAGGGCTGTGACTACATTGGTGTTAAGAATCGGTTAAATAATACGGACTGGTCATTTCTTAGCCAAAGTGAGGATATTAATTTAGTACTTGACCTATTTTACAACAAATTATATGAAATACTGGATGATGAAATTGGTACATACTCTTTTAATTCTATGAAAATGAAATATCCCCCCTGGTACACGTCTGCGATTACAAAAAATCTACGACGTAAAGAGAACGCCAGAGTTAATTATAATAAATACGGAAATGAATATCATAATGAAGTATTTCTGACTCTTCGAAAACAATTAAAATGTAAAATTAAACAGAAGTACAACGAGTATTCAAACAGGATAGAGTTGGATATTGAGAGGTCACCATCTTCATTATGGACACATGTTAATAATTTCAACAGAGTTTCCAGAATTCCTGGTATTATGCATGCTGGTGGCAATGAAATCTCATGTCCAAAAGATATTGTCAATTCATTCGCTGACTTATTTTCGAGTGTTTAAAAGCCTTCTTCTGAGTTACCTGGAGGTATCATTACATGTTCTCACTCGTTCCCAGTGGATGGAGCTGATATATCTGAACTATAAGTGCGGTCAGCAATAGGTAATTTAAAGAACAAACTCTCGTCTGGTCTTGACAACATCCCAGCTTCCCTGATTAAAACTTGTGCTTAAGAGCTTTCAGCGCCATTAAGTATTATATTTAACTTATCATTCTCACTAGGAAGGTTTCCGGATAGGTGGAAATACACAAAACTTTGCCCAGTATTTAAAAAGGGAGACAAATCCCAAATTATGAATTACCGTCCAATTGCGTTGTTGTGCAATTTCTCCAAGATACTGGAAATGTTCTTGAGTGAGATCATATGGTCTTATCTGAGCCCTGTTCGTGCTTCTTCTCAACATGGATTCGTTCCGAAAAGGTCACAAGAATGTAGTTTTCACGGACATTTCTAAAGCTTTTGATTGCATTAGTCACAGTAAAATCATAATTGATTTAAATAAGCTGGGAATACCGGATAAAGTTCTCAAGATTATTAACTGTTACCTCAGTGACCGGAAAATGATTGTGCAATATAATGGGTACCCTTCGCACTCATTTGTTCCAACTTCAGGTGTGCCTCAGGGTTCAAATCTAGGTCCACTTTTATTTGTACTCTATATGAATGATGTTGGCCTCTCAATAAAGAACCATTTGTTGTTGTATGCCGAGGACGCAAACATTTTCAAAGCTATAAACTGTATGGGAGACTGTCTGGACTTGCAATTGGATATTGATAATTTTATTGCTTCGTGTGCAGAAAACTCGCTTGATGTGAATCCTGATAAATGCAATGTCATAACTTTTTCGCGCAAAACTGATCTAATTGAATATCATTACAAAATCGGTGATGAGCTTTTCAAGCAAGTTTCACAAACTAAAGATCTGGGTATCTATCTACATTGTACCTTAAAATTTAATACGCAAATTGATAATATGGTTAGAGAGGCTCATCGATCTCTGGGATTTTTATTTCGAGCGTGTAAAAGGTTTAATAGGCCAAGTACTTTGAAAATTTTGTATTACTCATTTGTGAGATCCAGGCTAGAGTATGGAATGGTGGTGTGGTATACTGATACTCGCTATTTGATGGAGGCTATAGACAAATGCCAGAAGAGTATTTTAAAGTTTTTGAATTGGAAAACTGTTGGCCAGTTCTTACCTCCGGGCTCAGAACACCAGCAATTATTTGATAGATTTAACGAGTGGACATTAGAGAATCGAATGACTGTTAGCATGATCATTTTTCTCTTTAAAATCTTGAAAAGCTACATTGACGGCCCATTTCTTCCGGGTCAGATTCCATTTGCAGTACCTCAATATTATACTCGTGCCAGTGTACCATTTTATTTACATAGCTCTGGATTTAGAACTCCAATCCAACGAATGTGTGCGATCTATAATACAAATAGTGACTCTCGTATAGACTTACAGTCCATGTCCTTTAATGCATTTACTCAAGCCATAAGAGAATATGTTATGCATTCTATGTAATTGAGCAACATATTTTCTTTTAGATAAGCCGTCATTTATACCAATCTTATGATGAATTAATTATAATGCTACATAAAAGTAATATCAAATATTGAATGTCAGCTTACACGGAATCCTGTAGTTGGTCCTAGGACTGTAGGATTTATAATAAACTAAAATGAAAAATGAAATAAAATGAAATACCATGAATACAGACGACAATGACGATAACATACTATCTGACAATGACGTGGAACTCTTGGATATTTTAGAAGATTTAGCGGATAAATAATATTGTAAACAGTAATTATAAGGTTTTCTTATTGTAAGCAGTTATGAATAATAATCAAGATGGTTTAATTGAATAAAAAAACATGTGTATGTTATTTTCTTGTTTTTTATTTATCAATCCTTATAACTAGTTCATATAAGCTGGAGGCCATACCGTGGCCATACCACGCTGAAAACCCCAGTTCTCGTCCGATCACTCAAGTTAAGCAGCGTTGGGCGCGGTCAGTACTTGGATGGGTGACCATTCGAGAATACTGCGTGCTGTTGGCCCGTCGTGGGTGTGGTGAGCCCACACTTGTAGTTATTTACTACAAGAAACTATCCACCTAGAAACACTACCCGAATCGGGTAGTGTCACGCCTACGCTGAAAGGGAAATGGCTTAATGGTATACTTACTTAATGGTATAACTAGTACAAGCGTAGAATTATATTATAAATTCAACACTATTCCATAAATATTTAGTTTAACATTGATTCGTCGTTGGTTCAACATCGATTCAACTTTATTTCAAAGTTGATTCAACATTGCACAAAGTTGATTCAATATTGCACAGAGTTGATTCAACATTGCCCAAAGTTGATTACATATCAGATTTATCTATGCAGCTGTTATGTGAGCTATCAAAACCCAACCACTTTACAAATATTTTGCTGCCACGCTTCTTGATTACTTTTTCCACAAGATATACGTCTGGATGCTTAACTCTGAGATGTTCTTGTTCACAGAATTCGCCAATGATGGGTTGATTTTGGTAGTCCTTGAGCTTGTAAGTAACTGGATTCATCAACAAACCCCGATCAATAGTTAATATCTCTGCCGTCCAATTGAGTGTATATCCTTGTTCAAAAACGTGCTTGTGCTTGCTGATTCGAACTCTGTCACCAACTTTGAACTTTAGCGAGCGATTAAATCTTTCACAGATTGACGCCTTCAGATTACTATGCGTTGAGTAGAGATTGATACCGTATCGTTGCATAAGATTTTTAAAATGTAAATTATAAAATTCTTTGCCTTCATCAGTGTGTGAGTTCTTTGGTACACGACCCTGCACAAGTATAGATTGCATTGCTGAAGTGACATATGGTCCACTCTTGCTTTTAACAGGAACCGCCAAGGCATACTTGCAGAAAATATTTATGACGGTAAGTAAATAATCGTAGCCATTCTTTTCGTGGGCATATGGTAGCATTTCAACCAAATCCCTTTGCCACGTCTCGTCTATACCACGCATTTGCACGCGACGACGTGGATAATTCTTTCTAGCAGGTTTATGTAGTTCTATGAATACTGCCAATTTCTCGTTGTCCATTCTCGAGTGCGTTTAATCGAGCCTCCAACTGAGCAATGAGTTCAGTGTTACGCACTGACAAATCTTGTTGGGTGTCCAACAATGTAAACAATGTAAACGTATCATAAAATTATTATTGTCAATCTCTGTTCGCATAGATGATGTGACTTAATACATAGTACGCATCTCGTTTTGTACAATACGCTGTACAAGGGCCAAATTGTCTGCGTCTTATTGTTCTTTGGCCTCACTAACGTTACATACTCTCTTGCCATCTACGTCGTAATGGTCGTCAGAGGTAATTTTGAATCCAACACCTGACGGCCCACGGCTTTCTGCAGCGGTTCGATCCAGGTGACGTCCAAACACGTCGATACTCATCGTGATACTGACGATAGCGTTATGAGTAAACTCCTAATATATGATTTCAGCTTCCCGCAGTTCCTCAATGATTGATATAATTTCATTGTTGTGACTCGGGTTGCCTGCTGCTTGAGACGCTAGGAGTAGACGAAGACGATCAACTAGTTCGTTAGGATCGTCCCAGTAGACGTAATCACTCTATACATTTTTTGTTGCTACCATATACTGTGGTAGGGAACCTCCACTAGTTGAGGATCGTTTGCGTGTTACGTTGAACATTTTTGCAATAAAGTTCTTGTGCTTGATATCTCGGCCGATACGAATAGGTTCAGTTGAACTGTACCGCTTCTTATGTGCATTTGTAGCAATCAATATTTCCTTATAATTGTTCAGAACACCAGTGCTTATAAATGACTCTTCGAGAGTTTTTCTAAATAGCAGTTCAAGCAGACCAACGGTTTTCAGATACTGCTTATCATTAACATGAATATATTGTCCCTCAAAACTTATAGGTTTATCACCAATCATAAGGTTGCCATCACTGAGCTTACGCACCCCAAATACCATATCCAAATACTGCTTTCTATTTTGTTGCAGCATTCTAAGAAACTTGTTTGTCAAATGCTCATAATTATTAGCAGGCTCAGTTGTAGCATCTTCTTCAAGCATAGTTGTATCTTGATCTTCTCCTCCATCAGCTGTCATGAAGGAAGCGTTATCATTCTCTTCCTCCTCTTCATATTTCTTCGTTACATGCTCATTTTTTCAACTTCTTTCTTAATTGAAGGATTATATATATATCAACCAGTTTCTGCAGTGGCATGACGATTGGCTTAAACGTTTCACTCATTATTTTCTCAGTGTCTTCTTTACCCATTTTGAGCATTCGATTTTTACGTCGAATCGCCTCACTAGCTTTTGCGATTTGACGGACAACCTCCTTCTCTTTGTGAAACTTTGACATGTTGACGTGTTAACGTCTCAATACATAATGATATGATTTTCACCACACAACTTGTATTTATAGAGAGATAAAAGAGTCGAATCCTTTTCTGCATCTACCCTCATTGAGATCGCTGTCCTTGTCAATGACAACAAATCCATACTTGTCAGTATTCCAACATGCTGAACATAAGTCTCTAAATTGGGAATAATTCATGTCAGTGTTCACATGATCGTCATACACATGTCTCAAATTTCTTTAATCCTGCTTGAAAAGTATCAACATATTGACATTATCTCGAATTAGATGTTTAGGAATTCGAGCGTAGGTTTGACATAAGTAAAAACTGTCAACATGAGCGTGTTTACCCATACAGAAAAAGGCTCTAATGTTATCCTGTTTCTCGCAGGCCAAATCATCAAATAGAATTATAGAATTTGTTGGAGCTTCAATTGTTTGTATTACTTCTTCATGCTCATCAAAAGGAAAATATTCAACGCCGTCTAAATTATTTCACACCCGTTCCAAGAATTTATACTTTTGTTATTTGAGGGATTTCGAGTAGATGTAGACATTGTCAAATTTCAATCCGTTTGGGTGTAGGATTAGGGTAAGTAATGTATTTGTTTTGCTACAATTTGAAGGTCCACAAAACACTGCGCGAATGCTGTCTGGTAGTAGACTGCCATGGCGTTTCACCCTCTTCTTTTCTGATTGGACGAGGTTGTCAAAGTTAACAACTGGAAGTTTAATAGGTTGTGTCATGAACCGCATCTTGATCTCGACTTTTGTGAAAGCTATAAATACAGCCCTTATATAGCTTTTGCATCAGTTGCATGCCAACCTTTGTATAGTGCGGAATGATTGTGCACCGTAAACTGAACAAAGTGTCACTCAATTATCATCATCGAGGTGAAGGATTAGTCAACAAAGGCATCAACAAGTTGCCGTTTGAGTTGCACCTACCTGGCTATCAATACTGTGTTCCAGGTACTAAGCTAGCCAAACGACTCGCTGGAGGTGATCCTGGTATCAATCCTTTAGACGCAGCGTGTAAAGAACACGACATTGCATACTTGCAAAATCGTGAGAACGTTGAAACGAGAAACGCTGCAGATCGTGTACTAGCCAGTAAAGCTTGGCAGCGTGTTTTTGCCAAAGACGCTGAAATTGACGAGAAAGCAGCAGCACTGGCAATAACTAACGTGATGAATGCCGAAGCGAAACAAGGTATGGGATTGAAGAAGAAACCTATTTCAAAGAAGAAGAGCAATTTAAAGAAGAGGAAACCAGTTCGAAGAAGAAACCAGCTACAAAAAATAAACTAATAGCATTTAGAAAGGTTGTGAATGCAGCTAAGAAGACAATGGAACAAAGTAGTGATGCAAAAGTGGCCATCAAGTCTGCAATCAGAGGTGCACAGCAAGCTGTCAAAAGCGTAGGTGATAAACATCAAGTGCAAAATCCACGTGTTCTACCAATCCCTTTAAAGGTTGGTGGTGTTTTGCCATTGATTCCAATTTTCGCTGGACTCAGTGCACTTGGAGCTCTCACTGGTGGAGCAGCAGGTGAAGCTAAAGCGGTAAACGAGGCTAGCGCCGCCAAACAACAACTGGCAGAAGCTCAACGTAATAACAATTCAATGGAGGCTATTGCTCTTGGAAAACGTTTACACTTAAAACCTTACAGAAAAAGATTAGGTCTTCATATGAAACATTATAGAAAAGGACAGGGACTTCGTTTAAGACCGGTGTCAAAAAACTTGTAGTGAAGCTACCTCACCATGCACTCACTGATACAGATCTTTTCAAGTATGCTAAAGCACTAAAGATTCCACATTTTCGTGGAGTATTTATGCGTAATCAACTACCAGTGAAGGGACCTAAGCAAACTGAATCAGGTATTGTCAATCTTGATGATAGTCACGGCTCTGGTACCCACTGAGTATGTTATAGAAAGATCGGTGATAATGTCCTATACTTTGACAGTTTCGGTAATCTCCGTCCACCTTTGGATCTCGTAGATTACCTAGGTGTTCGTAACGTGATAAACTACAATCAAGACAGATATCAGGACTATGGCAGTGTTGAATGTGGACACTTGTGCTTAAAATTTCTATGTGGCCAGCTACATACAAAAAATAAATTCGGTCTATATAAGAGCGTGTGATGAATTGACTAGAGTCAGTACAGAGAAGAACACCATTATGGAAGAATCATTTACTCTCAAGATAACAGGAAACGCTTCTGTGCTAGACTCCGAGTATTTTCCACCAATAGAGCTCTCTCATAAGAACTATGCCCTTGGACTTGTTGAATTACCATACCTACTGGCAGCTATGAGATTGAAGATATTGAGAGTTATGTCCAGAAGGCCTAGCAATTGATGGCATTACAATAAACGTTAAGCCAAATAATAACAGATTGCGCAGCGAGATAAAGTGTGATCGCAAAGTGAACTTTCGACATCACGATTCTATTGGACGAGTGTTGGGATTCACACCGCGTGTTCTCGAAGCCAATAAGACTCATACGTCTGATCTACCTGTGGCTATTCTCAAAGTGAATGCTCTGCGATTTGAGTGCAATATCACTACTGGAGCTTACATCAACAATCGCAAAGTGCACACGATTCATGAATTCTTTCCTATTGTACCACCAGGATATAAGATCGTTGATGTGCCGTCACACGTCATTTACCTACCAATCGCAGTGAAGACAATACATCAAATTCAGCTCCGCATGTTTGAACAGGACGAAGACTTGGTGAATTTCCGAGGAGAGGTTATAACAATACCACTAAACGTCAAATCATTATCATAATGGGTATCATGTACAATCCCAAAGGAGTCTATATAAGAGCGTCAACATGTCAAATGCAAACCAGTTCTCAAGCAGCACGCAAGGCGCTAACACCTCAGAACGTTCTCATTCTGAGACAGCTTGATCTGGAGATCAAACGTCGTGGAAAAAGAAACTAAAACGTCCATTCAAGATATTTATCATCTCTTTTTGTTGCAACAGAAATGGAAGCAATACTAAACATTTAAGCACCGGTGAGCTTTGATGAGTCCATAGCTCACTATGAGATTCACGAACATCAGCCTTATGCATCATCATCATTCAATAATAGTGATGAAGTTCGAATTGCTGTCCAGCATCAAGATTTGTGTATACTACCCAGCAAGAGTTCACTGCATGTGTATGGAAGGCTTACAAGGCCTGATGGCCTGATGGCCTAACAGCTGTTACTAGTACAAAACTAGTGAGCAATGCCATATGCTATCTGTTTGATGGAGTTCGCTATGAACTCAATGGTATTGAGATTCATCGTTGCAAGAATGCCGGTCTCACTAGCACCATAAAAAAATACGTCTCACTTACCCCTGGACAAATTAATTTTATTGAGAATGCAGGATGGCTGGACATCCCGGAAGGAACAAAACGTCTTACCAATGATGAGGGCTACTTTGATGTCACTATACCACTTGTCAGTAGGATCCTAGGATTTTCTGAAGACTATCGAAAGATCATTGTAAACGCAAAGCATGAACTTGTCCTGACAAGATCACGCATTGACGTAAATGGCATTGTTTAGGCACGACAACAGCCAGGAAACGAAGAGCAATTTAAGATCTCGATTCATAAAGTGGAGTGGATGATACCATATGTAATGACTTCCGATCAGCAAAAGATACCGTTGCTGGACCTTATTGAAAAAGATTTTCGCACAACTATGAGTTTTCACTCATGGGAATTGTATGAATACCCCCTGCTT
The DNA here is from genome assembly GCA_932195095.1 of Andricus curvator. Lineage (NCBI taxonomy): Eukaryota > Metazoa > Arthropoda > Insecta > Hymenoptera > Cynipidae > Andricus > Andricus curvator. Next base: position 93,900 of record CAKNYM010050408.1, read on the forward strand.
CCCACCACCTCAAGACATATATGGACTGTGAAAACGTCAACTCAGTTCGAAAAACCACGGTACATGATACTGGGTTTCCAGACAGGTAGAAAGGATAGGCTAGCCAGATATGCTAATCGCTTCGATCATTGCAATATAACCAATGTCAAGGTGTTCCTCAATTCACAGTACTATCCGTATGGCAATTTGAATCTGGACTTTAGCCATAATTAGTTTGCGCTAATGTATGAGATGTATGCAAACTTCCAGGCAGCCTACTACGGTAAAGAGCCTGAACCAATGTTAAAGAAAAGTGATTTTGTAGAATACGCTCCTCTTAGTGTCATTGATTGCTCAAAACAAAATGAGTTTCTCAAACAAGCCTCCGTGGACGTTCGTTTGGAATTTGAATCTGCACACAATTTCCCTGCTGAAACTGCAGCCTAATTTCTAATTAGACATGACCGTATGATTCAGTACCAGCCCCTTAGTGGTAGCGTGAAAAAGTTGATTTAAGATGATAGTGGTGGGGGTAATGACAGGAGTGGGGTAATGTCAGTGGTGGCGGGGAGAAAAGGTATAACAGAGAGATGATTTCAGCAATAGAGTTCAGTTTTCATCGATATGGTGTCCATCGTGAACGTACAGGGCTTCAAGAAGCCCATCAACCAGTTCGTCTTCAAGGATTTGGCTATAATTCCCCTTCAGGAAAACGCTCAACCTGTGGTTTACCTCTTTGAACCACCCTACTACTGGGACTCGCTGCCTGCTAAATACAAGAGTGAAAATTTGTGGTTGACGCGCAATTACCATGGTCTAGAATGGACATCTGGCGACATATACTATGAAGAACTAAGACTTGTAATCCGAGAAAAATTACGTGACGCTCGTGCAGTCTACGTCAAAGGACTAGAAAAGGAAAAATGGGTGGCCCAGTACATGCAAAACGTATATAATTTGGAAGATATGGGCTGTCCCCCGCTAAAAAAAAACTGTACAGCACAGTTTCAATAAGACGCAATCACCACCTTCAAATCGGGATGAGCCGACTATCAGGCATCACTCTGGAAGCAGAGCCAATGACGATGATACAACTGCAAGTATTGATACTACGGATACTTCCTTGAGTAACACAACGCTCAAAGACTTTTATAACCCTTGTGAATTTATGTTTTAACTACGTTTACTTTTACAACGTTATAAGTTAAGATTTTCTATTGTAAAATTAGGTTTAGTCTTTTTTCTTGAATAAACCCGACATTTAATTTTACATCGAGTGAATATTTGTTCAAACCTATTCAGTTTCAGTATTCTATTTCAGTATTAGTATCAACGACGTATTATAAGTATTATGTAAAATTAGGTTTAGTCTTTTTTCTTGAAAGAACCAGACATTGAATTTTACATCGAGTGAATATTTATTTAAACCTATTCAGTTTCAGTATCCTATTTTAGTATTCGGTTAAGAATTTGTTAGGAATTAGTGAAGAATTAGTTAAGCTGATTTTAAATTTCATTCAGTATCTTTATTGCCGGCGTTAATTAATACAAACATCGCTGGGTTGAACTCTAAATCCAAATATCGCTTACTGTCAGCGGTGGAAAATCACAGACATGGTTGGGCTGCATTTTCAACGTTGGACTTTAATCAAGTATTTTTGGTTTGCAATCAAATTTCAGCGCTCGGCACACATCGTTGGGCTTCATTTTCAGAATTCGCGCGATCTTGTTTCCATTAAAACTAGATAAATAACCATTTTACCTATAGATAATTTCAGGTCGAAGTTTCTAGAAACTTTGAGAATCCCCTAGCTTACATAAGTCAACTATGTTTCTAGAAGTTTCGAAAACTCAGGGGAATCCCGAACCAATCTGAATATATCTTGGGTATCACGGTCGGTATTGCAGGGACTCACCTCTTTGAGCGATCCACGAATTTGTTCGAGCTTTCTAGAAATTTTGATAATTGTTTACCGACCAGTTGGAAAGTTCTAGAAAATTTAACGAATAAGAATCTTAGAAATTTCTAGAAACGTACAGAATTCAGGGAAATCCCCGATCCCACGAGCGCCGCCTGCGCAAAAAAGCTTTTAGCGGACTCGGTCGGTAAAACAGTGACCCACCTTGTTGGCTGGCTCATGGATTCGTGTCAGTGCTCTACCTTACCGACCGAGTTACCGACTGTCAGTAACTTGCCGATAACTGTTTTACCAGGTGATTATCGCCAGAACCAGCTTAGCCTATCTACTCATGTATATAAAATTTTGGCCACCATTTTGAATTTTTTTACCCTTAAATTCATAATTGACAATCCAAATATATATATATATATATATATATATATATATATATATATAATTTGAAAAAAAAGTTAAACAACCACCGCAGGGTCCCACTAAGAGCAACTGCCATCCGACAAAATGTCAATAGCTCCCAGTAGAACCGCGGTAAATAACATTTATCGCCACGTCTCACAACCGTGAAATGGGTGGTCACAGGGCGCGATGAAATCAGAACTGTCCAGCGAAACCCTCGTGTGTCTTGAGGACACGAAGCGAACCAAGGATGACCGCTTTCTGCATCCATCTGCACGTGTCTTGGCATATTTTTGGCACGCGGGTATGGCTTTATGGTTACGAACCATTGATAGTTTCGCACCTCCGAGAGCACCTATCACAAGGACAATTACTTGTACCGAATATTTTGGGTAAAGTCGTTGTAGTTCTCTTTTAAGGTCTTGATACCTCTCCTCTTTTTCTTTCTCCTTTGCAGTGATGTTGTATTCGGACGGAGCCGAGAATTCGATCACGAATATAGTTCGTTTCTCGAAGTCTTGGAGAACAATGTCAGGCTTCGAGTGCGCAACGGAGACTGCTGCCCGAAAATCGTAGTTCCAGAAAATTTGGCACTTCTCGTTTCGGACAATCGACTCTATCTCTTTTGGAGCGTTCGGCAGGGCAGGGTCGCGGCCAACACCGTAAGAGCGACAAAGATGGTAATAAAGCACTCTTAGGGCCGCATAATGTCTATAGATATACGTCGTTCCCGCGTGGGTCGGACACCCTGATAGTATGTGTTCTTGGTACTCAGCGTGTGCATGACATATATATATATATATATATATATATATATATATATATATATATATACTATTTTCGCGGCTCTAGCACTTAATTTGTTTGAGTTATTCAACTATAAAATCGATTTTTCGGAATGTTGTGTTTACACAAATGAATAACAATGATCAAAGAGGTATTTTTTCAACTTTTCATTGCACATCTTTAGCAACAGAATGCAAAATCTTTCATTCAAATCGGTGGAACGCTGCCGGGTTCCGAAGTTTAAACCTTAGTTGACTTCTCTACCAGGTCTAGTCCTAGGACTTAGGTCCTAGAGTCTAGACCAAAACTCTGACCTATACTCTGCAGAGAACCATACAGAAGCAGGCACTTTTTATCTTCAACTCTTCGTCGTTGTGGGCGGCTTGGTAATGGACACCCGTTACCCTTTTTTTGTACTACTGTTCCCTCACAAGACTGTACCCAGATAACATACGTGCCGGCACGTGATCGGCCCTACGGGCTGGAGACCAACGTGCCTGCTAAATGCACGCGTCAGGCCGGCAGAGTCGGAATGCGACCGAAGGGCAGACAACTGTCCGGCACATTAGACGCTCGTCGGTCGTGCAAAGGGAGAGGAACGACGGGCCTGCGAGTTGCACGACCGCTGCAGGCTGATTTTGCGAGTAGATTGAGATCAAACACGCGCATGCGCGTTTTGGATTAGTTGTTCTTGCAACAGCAGAATAGGTTTTTTAGAATATGTATCTTGGGATTTCAATTTTTTAAGGAATCCAAATTCAGGAATTTTTTTGCAGCTGAAATATATTTTACATTTCTAAAAAAATATTGTAAATTTCAAAAAATGAGTAATTCCAACAATTATATTATATACGCATCCCTTCTAAAAGAAGAAAATGAATCCGATTTATTCCGTGGGCCGGCATTTTATAGTACCGTCGCTCACTCAGTTCGCGAAACCGCGTCGCTCCCGCCTGTCGGGCTGGCTATATAGACATCAATGGTGTGCATATTAAGGTGCATATCTGCCGGCACGTCGATCCGATCGATCAGTCCGCGGGCCGGCCGATCGCTTGCAGTCGGCGGGCATTTCGCTATCTGAGTAGCATAGCTCATTAAAGTCCAAATTATGTGAACTCAATTTACAGAAAAATATACCATTTCATCCACTTTTTATTGGTCCGAGCTTCATCAGTGTACTGAGGTTTTTTTTTTAATCTTGATTCACCTCGATATCTCCATTCAAGCCGGAGATAAACTTTTCTTCTTAATGTTTTTTCAAGAAAAAACATTTCATCGAGATATGAGAAACGTCGTTAAATAAGTAAAGAAAGTACTATCAGGCGATTGGAATGGAGTTAAGGTTACAAAAAGGCGCCAAGGTTGATTTGAAGCAAGGAAAACTTAATGGAATCCCCGACGATCCTAAGCTCGTCGACAGAAGCGCAATACGACACCTTAGAGTCAGTGAGGCCTATACTATCTCGAATGTCTTTAAAACAGGATTATTCTAGGTACAGCAGGTATAGTTGCAAATCAGCGAGACCCTCTTTTAAAATTGGCCAAGAAACACGAAGAAATGGGCAAAGGAGCATTTCTGTATAAAGTAGCGGAGAAGCTAATGAAACACTTGGCCTTGACTTTAATATCAGGGGTGAGCAAACTGCATTAAACATTATCTTTTGTAACATTATCTTTTTCTACCCGGGGTTCGATTTCGTGTTTACTAATATTCTGAATACAGATTGGTTTCAATACTAGTAGGACATTAAAACTAGCCTTAACCATTTTACAATGAAATTTGATCACAACACATATTTGCATTTAAATCTTAATAACTAGAATATCAAAGAGTTGTGGATTCACTTGAGGGAGAGATGATTGCGTAATTTTTTTAATGATTTTAATTTATTCACAAAATGCCTCTCATATAATAGCAAACAAATTGGATTCTCCTCCAATACTTAATCAAGAACCAAAACTTTTTTCGGACACCGAGCTCTTTATCACGAGACAAAGTACAAAGTCATTACGATGAAAATTTAATTTGTCCTGAAACGCATAGGGATGCAACCATGCACAACCAAGGTCTTTATCGAGAGATAGAATGTAGAGTCATTACAAAAATTGCACACAATAATCAAACAGAAATAATTCTAAAACTTACGTCTACTATCCGAACTGCAATGAATTGGAATATTATTGTTGACACAAGTTTTTAATTCACGAAAGAGAATCCGTTCAAGACAAGCGTCCCTTAAATGGCGATTAGCCCATTCAAAAATTTTTCTTCAATGACAAGTAGGCCAAGGAGGGACCGTGCCCGTCTCACTTCATAGAGGCTTGAGTAAGAAGTGAATTGGTACCGATGCCGGAATAAATATGTATATTAGGTGCATTGGTCCCACGCTATCCCTACTTATGAGCTTATGGGGTGCGCAATCGATCGCATGATCGAATGATTTCGTAAATCATCCATTCTTTCCACCTGCTTGTTCACTTTTGAGTCAGCGGCGCATCAATATGAATCTTCGCCCGTACCTTTATGATTTAATTATAATTTTCTTCTAATTTAATTCTAACGTATGAAAGTAAAACAAACCGTCTCAGTTTGCTTTCCTCGAATCACCCGGATACCACATTTCCAAGACATTCTTGATGATAGCTGCAGAGCGTGTCCAACGGCACAATATGGAACTAAGAGTGCTTTTTACCATCTCTGTCACTCTTACGGCATTAGCCCTGATACCGCTTTGCCAAACGCTCCTAGGGAAATAGAGTCAAGGGTCAAAAATTAGAAGTAAAGCATATACTGGAACATCATATTCTCGACAATTGTTTCTGTTGCGCACTCGAGGCCTGACATAGAAATGCTAAGACAATTGCAGAGAAAATGCAGAAGGTGGTCGTCCTAGGGTTGCTCCGTGTCCTCAGGGTGCATGAGACTCTTGCTGGATCGTCGTACTGAGTCCATCGCAGACTGTAACCACTTATTTCATGGTCGTGAGACGTGGCTACAGCTGACCCATCGCGCCACGTCAGGGATCTTGTTTCTGTCAGAAAACCACTCAAGCCAAACGAGGTAGAGACTTTTTCGAGAGAGGTATACAAGATCCTGAAGACACTAAACTTGAAAAAAATACTAAAAAAATCATCTGCTTGAAGGAGTTTTGCGACAACATCATAAAATCTGAGGTGGAATGTCCATCAATCACTGCCGAAGAGGTGAAAAAAGCACCTAGGCGCACGAAAAACTTTTCTTTCGCCAGACGAGATGTTATCGAGAATTTCTGTTGGAAGAAGTTTTCTTCTAAACACCAACAGTAACTACTGTTAGAATGCACTATATTCCTGCCGAAAAGAGGCGACTTGTCCAAACCAGAGAATTACAGGCCAATAACTTGTTTAAACCCGCTATACAAGATCTTTACAGCTATCCTAAACGACAGGATTGTTCGAGAAATCAAGCCCGTGTGAAGATAGATGTACGAACAACGTGGCTCGAAAAAAGGTGTAGCAGGCTGTCGAGAGAACCTGCTAATTGACAGGTGTGTCTGTAAAGACGCTGCAGCCCATCAGCGCGTCCTGTCAATGGCCTGAATTGACTACCGGAAAGCTTTCGATTCAACCTCTCATAGACTTATCAACTGTCTGTTGGAAAGCTTAAAGGTGTATCCACACATAGTGAGATGTATAGAGAGATTGATGCCTCTTTGGAAAACTAGATTTACTATCTCATCTTGAAATTATCGTGTGACAACGAACAACATCACCTTCCAGAGGGGTGTCTTTCAGGGTGATACCATGAGCCCTTTGCTTTTTTGCATCACACGAAATTCACATGGTCAATTGTCCAAAATGAGAAGTGCCAAATTTTCTGGAATTACGATTTTCGGACAGCAGTCTCCGTTGCACACTCGAGGCCTGACATCGTTCTCCAAGAGTTCGAGAAACGAACTATATTCGTGATCGAATTCTCCGCTCCGTCCGAATACAACATTACTGCCAAGGAAAAAGAAAAGGAGGAGAGGTATCAAGACCTTAAAAGAGAGCTGCAACGAATGTACCCAAAATATTCGGTACAAGTAATTGTCCTTGTGATAGGTGCTCTCGGATGTGCGAGACTATCAATGGTTCGTAACCATAAAGCCATACCCGCGTGCCAAAAATATGCCAAGACACGTGCAGATGGATGCAGAAAGCGGTCATCCTTGGGACGCTTCGTGTCCTCAAGACACACGAGGGTTTCGCTGGACATTTCTGATTTCATCGCGCCCTGTGACCACCCATTTCACGGTTGTGAGACGTGGCGATAAGTGTTATTTACCGCGGTTCTACTGGGAGCTGGTATCATTTTTTTAGATGGCAGTTGCTCTCTTCGGGAGAGCAACAAACTGCTCAGGAAAGATATACATTACAGCTTCAAATATTTCAACGGTTTTGAAAAGGGCAAGTAACTGGAAAGCTTCAGGTCCGGACATGGTGCACAACTTCTAGGTACTACGTATATGTTGCCTAAAAACAAGATGCTCAAAATGCATCTGAATTTAGAATCGATAGCCTGTCTTCCAAAAATGTATAAATGCCATACAGCCATCATTGCAGATAAGGTATATTCTCACTGCGACAAGAATGCCATCCTAACAGAAGAACAAAAGGGATGTTGTAAAAACTCGCGGGGCAGTAAAGATCTAGTCACTGTAGATGCTGTTTCCATGACGCAAGCTCGCAAACATCAAAGGTTCCTGGTGCGTATGAGCAAGTTTTTTTTTTCGAACTGCTGGTTTCTTGTTGTTTCGAGATTAGTCAATAACTGTCGTTGATCAATTAGATCATTGGGTGCGTGTCCAGAGTGCAAGCAAGTGATTTCCAGAGGAGGACCTGAGGTGCTTGTGTTTTTAAAGTGTGGCGTTTTAACTCATCTGGCCTGTGCGAATTTTAAGATTTCTAAAAAAACTTTGATAAACTCAAAAAGGGTCAAGCAGATTTCTTCTGCATAAAATGCAAAGGGCAAAGCATCAGCGACATCTCTACGGCAGTCGATGGTAGTTCATCTGGGAAACCTGCAATTAATATTCGCAACGCCGACGGTACGTCTTCCCCTCACGCTCCTGCCCCCTCAGCCGCAACGCCTACTATGATCAGAAATGCTGTCTTGGAAGGATAAAAGGAAGCGCTCCCGCAGTATCAGGAGATTCTTTCCAGGATCACAGAATTGGAAAATAAGCAGCAAGTGTTTAATAATAGTCTCCTAACTTCCATTCAAACTATCAAAGCTGACATTGCTGATAACTCGAATCGAATTTCTGTAGTCGAAGCTGGCTTAGAAATAGAAAAGGATGATATAACCAAAATTAAAAAGGATGCTCTTCTCGTTTCCTTTACGAGGGATGATGTGGTCAAAATATATAGGATCATAAAGGCACCTGCACCTAAGGTTTTTAGAGACTTCTCTACTGAAAACCTCGGGTGGTAGAGCAAAGATAAACACCCTGTTCATCTACGTGAGGTGCTGTCATCTTTGAACAAGAAAATCTACGCCATTGTCCTGGGTCTCAGAAGAGACAAAATAATCAAATATCTGTGGATTGCGGGCGGAAAAAGTTCTTGTCGCAGAGAGGATGGATCTCCACGAATTTACCTGGCTAATCTGCAGACCGTCGAGGGACCTAGATAGCATCTACTGCTTCCTAGTATTATCCTAAGTATATTTGTCGGTAAATATAATATAACTTGTCAATTGGACCGATTTCCAACTCATCAAGCATACATAATAATTTTTTCAATTAATAATTTTTATTTAATCACACAAAGGTTTCTGAGTTATTCTAACGGTGCTAATGGGTTTTATTATGTTCTATAAAAACATCTGTTAAGTCAAATTAATCCTGACTATATTGTGTTTCATTTTTTATCTGAAAGATCTTTTATTGTATCGACAGCACGAGATTCCATCAAAACTACTAAGATTGTTTCTTTTCCTATTTTAGAGATTTATACTTCTACAGTATACTTAAATTTCCATGCTTCAGTACCACTGAAGATTCATTTACATTTATATCTACACTGTCACTTCAGCAACTATTGAACTCTACTTAACCCTATTTGTAATTACATAATTTGGGCTCTGTTGGTTATTGATCAGGTTATTTCTATTTCTACTATGTTTTCCTATGTGCACCTGTTCCTTATAGGGCTGCTCAGCCCTAGGAACTTTCTATAAATAAATACAAAATACAAATACTTTCCTCTGGGGGAGGGCTAACATCTACTATGTATGTCTGGGATGTAGGGTTCTCGCTTAAAACGAGGGCTTCTTGGAATGGCCTGTGGGCAGATTCCAAGTCTGGTTCAGATCGTCCTGCTCCTGCTCTAGCTGGACGATCAGCTATTTCGTTGCCTAATATGCCCTTGTCGCTAGAAACATGTGCTCAATTGGCGTTCAAGGAAGATTTGGGCCCTTTGTGACGCGTTTAAAGGGTGATCCTTTCCAAACCAAACCCCGATTCCAGCTTTAGATTCCCCTTGAGTCCTACTTCCGGAGAAGCACTGTGGTCTGCTCTGAATACGGAAGCATCTGAATCATCATCTGAGGATTCATCACAGGATGATATTTCGCTAATTAATTCCCTACTGTAAGTGGGGGTTTTGAGATATTCACGTACGCCTACGCCATATGTCGTAGGCTGAAACTTGGAAAGTGCGGTCGCTAGCTCCTTGGATACCTCAGTTAAGACTCCTGATTCCTTGGAATAGAAAATCGTATTAACAGAGCCTGTTGGATTCTGACTCAAGTGCGAGGTTCTCCTGACCCTGGAATATACAGCAGGTATTTTCAATATTTTAGGCACAGCAGTAGCTGGCCTCGTTGGAGCCGACCGTCTGCCTCCAGCGCCCCTTTCCGATAAGGACATTTGCGTCCTTGGAAAAGCTTTGGGAGCGGATTGGTTGTCTACTGGCTTTTCGAATTCGCGAAGGATTCCTTGTGAGCGAGTTATTATTAGTACCTTTTGAGATCTATCATGGATGAAAAAAACTCGAGCGGTAGCTTTTCCCTTTTTAGATCGTTAGACTCATTTTCGGATTCCTTCTCCGGGTCGCTAGTTTCAGATAACTCTTCCCAAGCTTCCGGGTTTCCGGACAGGGCTTCCACTCCTCGATTAGGCTAACGTTTCTTGTACTCGTATGTGATCTGGTAATCTTTTAGGCGAAGGCGCCAACACATTAACCTTGATTCCGAATTCGTTATGTAATTTATCCAACGTATGGGCTCATAGTCACAAGCCAGTACGAACTTTAGGCTGTACAAGTACGGGTAGAAGTTTGTAACGGAGTAGACAATGGCCAAACATTTCTTTTCTGTCATGAAATAGCGCTTTTCGCACGAGTTCATAATTCTAGATTAGAAGAGATAGGCATATCCATGCCTTGATTTTCTTGTGTTAATACTGCGCCTATGGCGTAGTCCGAAGCATCGCTTGTAAGTTCAAACGGTTTCGAGAAATCTGGATACTGCAGAATTGGCTCGTTACACAGATATTCACTTAAGGTTTGGAAACTTTGTTCTTGCTCGGGTCCCCATTTCCATTATCCATTTTTCCTTAGAAGTTCGACTAAAGGTTTTGAAATCTTAGAATAATCCTGAATGAACCTTCGGTTCGTATTCTGATAAAGGCTATGTTGACTTTGTTGAGGTCGCGGATTTATTGGTAGCTTTCCGGGTTGGCATCAAAATAATAACAAGTTCGATGCATGGTCTTAGACTCTTGGATCGTGTCCATTAATATTTTAGAATATATCAGGATTCCATGAAAAATCAATTAAGAAGCTATAAGAAAATTTCTGGTGTTGTTATTTAGACTACCTCTGATCAAATGTGCCGTCTCAGCTTCAGCTTGAAACTTTCTTTCTAAAGCTTTGTAGTCAGTCGATGAAGAGTCCAGCAATTACTTCAGGTCTTTGGTGTGATTTTGCATTACCATAGCTAAATACGTATTGTCTGAGTAAAATTGGTCAAGTTCTCCATTGATATCTCTAAGGTCACCATTGCTCATCGTTCCGAATAAGCTTTTAGATATTTCTCCCACAGCATTGAGCAATCCTCTTTTAATTCGTCGAATACCCATGACCTGTTGAAGTAGCTCCTCTCTTTGCCGTAGTCGTTCATGCCGTTCACCTACCATTCTTATCTTGTAATCTTCAGCGCAGCTGAAATCACAGACTTTCACTGCAACTTTGAGAGTGCTTGCTATAATATTAGATCTTTGTTGTGTGTTGGTTGTGTTCACAGATATGATGAGACTCTATTTTTCGCGGTAAAGATGGGCTTTTCCTTCTTCCTCTAAAAAGATGTTTTTGTTGATGTTTGTTATGGTGTAATTTCCTCAACTTGCTCCCACGTGCGTTAACAAAATCCAGATGAGGAACATCTGAAATTACGTATATTATGGCATTAGTTGGTTAGCATGGATGGTTAGAGTTTTATTCTTAAAACCAATTTTAAAATTGTTATTTTCTATTGCTTTTAAGAGAACCGCGGGCTCTTTCCAGCTAGGACAGAGCTTTTTGACTGGTCTTTGGCTGATGAGCTGCACCAGATCTCCGGGTAAATAAATTCCTCGTGATTTTATAATCCTTGCATCATGCTGTTTCTTGTACTTTTCTTTTTTCAAGGTTATTCTTTCTCTGACTCTGTTATGATATTCTTCATGCCTATCTTTCCATTTTAGAATAAGATCCGAATACTTTATCGAAAATGTTGTGCTCAGCATGAAAGGGATGTTTTGTTTTGTTGCAAAAGTAAGTTGGAAAGGGGAATGCCCAGTTCCTTTATGTTTCATAGTATTATGAACTATGATCGCGATTTTTAGGGAAAGGGGAATGCCCAGTTCCTTCATGTTTCATAGTATTATGAGCTATGATCGCGATTTTCAGTGTGTTATTCCATTTAACTATATTGTACTCCATGCATGTTCTCATTAGGTCTTTTAGGGCTGAGTGTGACCTTTCTAGGCTTCCGTTGGATTGTGGATAACAGGTGGAAGTCTTGATATGTCGAGTTCTGGAAAGATACTCGGAATTTTGGACAAGTTCTGAAACAAAGTTGGCTCCTTGGTCGGCGAATATGTGTTTAGTGGACCCAAACATGTAGATATAATGATCAAAAAGTTCTTTAATTATTTTATCGGATTCGGCATCTTTAAGTTGGACCTGAATAAGATGGACGGTAAGTTGATTTTCATTTGAAAGAGTATACTTATTTCCCGAACGTGTGGTTGTCAATGGCCCGAAAATGTCCATAGGTATTTTATCGTCAGGGTCTACTGGCGTATCGTGGATAATAGCTTCAATCTGATTCTTGATTCCAGTTGTTTTTTGCAACTGGAAGACTGGGCATCTTTTCAAAAAGTGAGTGATCTCTTCCTCCATATTTTTCCATTCACCGATTGATTTTGCTCTTTCGATAGTTTTGTTTTCACCATAATGCTGAGCCATAATGGATCCGTGCGCTTCCTTAATTATTTGTTTCTTTTCTTCATTTTTCAGGTCTCTCCTGGCTTTGTAGCATGTGTTTGAGTTTTTAGTTTGAGCAATTTTGAGTTTTTATAATAGAGTAATCATTGGGTCTGCGAACTGGAGTCGTACTATTATCAATTTCTTATCTATGAAGTCTTTGACTTCAAGGTTGAGTAATCTCAACCACAATTCTTCTTGATAATCTCCAAATTGAGACTTAGTGATCTCTACCTACAGTTTTGCGCAAGCATATGGTTTCTTCACTTTCCAGATGGGGCTTTCTATTCCTTCCATGCGAGATAGTCCTGATAGAATCCTCCTCATTCATCTAATGAATTTCCTTCATCAGATAGGAGATCGTCCGCGGCCATTTTTATGCCCAGAGCTGGTTCCGTTGCTCGTGTAGCGCCCCTGGTTTCTTCGTCAGAGAGCTCACTTCCCGATCCGCTTTCCTCAACATCTTCTGCTGAAGGATCCGTGATTTGAAGCAATCGTGTTAGGAAGTCAGCAGCTTTGTTCTCCTTCCCTTTTACGTACTGGATTACATATTCGTATTCTCTTAGTCTGAATCTCCATCCTGAATTTCTGGATGAAGTTAGTAAGTTAGTTTTAATTCGGGTGGGAAGCCCATGAAGAGCTCCCCTGGCGCTCAAACTATAAAGCCTATTGCGCCACACCCTCACTTATTCACTCTCAGCAGTCGAATCCAGACCTCTTGACGAAGCCTAGTATGTCGACCACTGATCGCGTTGAAATTTCCTCTGTATCCATAAAATAGCCCGTATGAAAAAGAAGTATTGACAGTGAGTATTGGAAAATGTATTGAAAGAAGTATTAGAAAAAGTATTGGAATAAGTACTGGCATATCCAATACTATTTTCGCGAGCATTGGCATATAGTATTGGCCTGAAGTATTAGATTAAAGTATCAGCATAAAGTATTGGCCTGAAGTATTAGAATAAAGTATTGGCTTTGAGTATTGGCAGTTAACAAAAAGATTTTTAAAACAATTTCATCACGTAAGATGACAATCTTTTCTTCATCATTTTGAATTCTTGAAACTCTTTTGGATTCTTTGAATTCCAAAGTTTAACTATAATAACAAATGATTTGATATTTAAAAAATTGAATTTCATGAGACCTTTTAAATTAATCAAAATTCCTTACATTATTCTCAATTCTTTACATTCTCTTGAATTTTCTGAATTGTTTTAATTTTTAAAGGCATGTTCATATGACAAATTGCGAGTGGTCAACCCGTCGGATTTAACAAATCACGATACAAAATTGTGTTTTTAAAAATGATTTATTTCTAACCCAATTATATAAATTCCTTGGCATTATATAATGCCCAGGGATTATATACATTGCTGCAATATATACTTCGCCTGTAACATATGGGTCAAAATATCTCAAGTGTGCCACTTTTAAATCGATAGTTCTGTTTTCAATCAATTCATACAGTTTTCGATTCGTTTTCATATTAAAATAACTCCCCTAAAATATTTTTGCAAAAAATTAATTTTTTTCAAAGTTATTAACAATCAAAGTTCTTGATCATTTTTTTTCAAAAATTTATTACTCGCGAACGGTTCATCGAAATTCAATAATTGAGTTATGAAAATTTTTATTACGAAGTATACTTTACGCTAAAAAATTGTTCGGTGGTAAAAAAAATTTTTTTTATTGTTCAAATAATCGTTTGTTTTAAACAATTGAAAATTAATTAAACTTCTCCGCCTGTGAATGAATTCTTCCACGTTTCAATAGATTCTAAAATCTCTTCCGAAAATTTTGGTGAAAAAAAAGTTATTATTTTGCAGTAGTTCAAAAGTTATTGATTTTTTTGTGACCGCGCTCCGACTTCCAGCGCTGGTCGAGCACGCACAATTATGTAAACAAATGCATAGTTTAGGCCTTTATTGGAAGAAAGTAATCGTTTTTCTTTCTTAGTAACTTTAAATTATATGACTGGTACTATTTAGTGACTAGGATTGGATTAGATTAGATAGGATTAGAAATTTTATAAACAAAAGCATAGTTTGGTCATTTATAGACAGAAAGTAATAGTTTTTCTTTCTAATCGTCTTCAACTTACATAGGTGGTGATGCTTAGTGACGAAGAATTGTCAATCGATATTATTTGTTTATGTTATAAACAAATCTTATAAACAAATGCATAGTTTGACCATTTATAGATAGAAAGTGATTGTTTTTCTTTCTAATAGTCTTCAAATTACATAAGTGGTGATATTTAGTGACGAAGAATTATCAGTCGATATTATTTGTTCATGTTTTAAACAAATGTTATAAACAAATGCATAGTTTGACCATTTATAGATAGAAAGTGACCGTTTTTCTTTCTAATCGTCTTCAAATTACGTAAGTGGTGATATTTTGTGACGAAAAATTGTCATTTGATATTATTTGTTTATGTTATAAACAAATGTTATAAACAAATGCATAGTTTGACCATTTATAGATAGAAAGTGATCGTTTTTCTTTCTAATCGTTTTCAAATTACATAAGTGGTGATATTTAGTGACAAAGAATTGTCATTTGATATTATTTGTTTATGTTATAGACAAATTTTATAAACAAATGCATAGTTTGACCATTTATAGATAGAAAGTGATCGTTTTTCTTTCTAATCATCTTCAAATTAAATATGTGGTGATATTTCGTAAAGAAGAATTGTCATTTGATATTATTTGTTTATTTTATGAACAAATGCATAGTTCAATCATTTCAATAATTTCAGGATCCATTTCAAATTCATTCTTGCTCCACTTTTGCCTTAAAGAGATCACTAAACATAACCACTTATGTAATTTGAAGACGATTAGAAAGAAAAACGATCACTTTCTATCTATAAATGGTCAAACTATGCATTTTTTTATAAGATTTGTTTATAACATAAACAAATAATATCGATTGACAATTCTTCATCACTAAACATCACCACCTATGTAAGTTGAAGACGATTAGAAAGAAAAACTATTACTTTCTGTCTATAAATGACTAAACTATGCTTTTGTTTATAAAATTTATTTATAAAATAAACAAATAATATCGAATGACCAATCCTAATCACTAAATAGTACCAGTCATATAATTTAAAGTTACTAAGAAAGAAAAACGATTACTTTCTTCCAATAAACGCCTAAACTATGCATTTGTTTACATAATTGTGCGTGCTCGACCAGCGCTGGAGGTTGGAGCGCGGTCACACAAAAATCAATAACTTTTGAACTACTGCAAAATAATAACTTTTTTTTTACCAAAATTTTCGGAAGAGATTTTAGAATCTATTGAAACGTGGAAGAATTCTTTCACAGGTGGAGAAGTTTAATTAATTTTCAATTGTTTAAAACAAACGATTATTTAAACAATAAATTTTTTTTTAATATCGAACAATTTTTTAGCGTAAAGCATACTTCGTAATAAAAATTTTCATAACTCAATTATTGAATTTCGATGAACCGTTCGCGAGTAATAAATTTTTGAAAAAAAATGATCAAGAACTTTGATTGTTAATAACTTTGAAAAAAATAAATTTTTTGCAAAAATATTTTAGGGGAGTTATTTTAATATAAAAACGAATCGAAAACTGTATAAATTGATTGAAAACAGAACTATCGATTTAAAAGTGGCACACTTGAGATATTTTGACCCTTATACATTATATACATTTCTGAAATTCACATTTTAATCTGTTTCGAAGAAATTGACTATAGGCTGTACACAAATTTCAGTTTCATTCAACTGAACGTTAACACATTTTGATTGTAAAGAAGACAAAAAACAGCACATTATATTGTCAGTATGTTTTAGAACAGACGAAAATTCATCGGAAGAGATATTTCCATTCTGACAAATTGTTGTTGTCTGCTTTTCGAATTCTTTACCAATCAAAACCTGTTTACATAATTCCGTTGCAGGAATCTTTATAATTAGGAGATCTAATAGAAGCATGAAACGTCCATCTGTAGTTATAATAGTGCTATATATTTTTATATATGAAGCGTGCATAACTTTCAGCTGAATCACTAATTTCTTCTTGTAATACTTCTTCTATTATGACTTTTTGCATTAAAGTTAATTTCATATGAACTGAAGCACCAAACACTCGTAAAAAATTTCCGTACTGTATAGATCTTTTTATTCCACATTCTCCCATGAGAAGTTGAAATACGTGTTTGCCTCTTGTGCTACAATTATCCCTGCTAAATATCTCGGATGCTGTATTTATGTATCGAAGTCTTGCGTAAAATTTAAATATTTGTTCAGGGACAAATTGCGTTCCGCTAATTAGGTTCTTTAAAACA
Organism: Andricus curvator; assembly: GCA_932195095.1. Classification (NCBI taxonomy): domain Eukaryota; kingdom Metazoa; phylum Arthropoda; class Insecta; order Hymenoptera; family Cynipidae; genus Andricus; species Andricus curvator. The sequence continues at coordinate 110,803 of CAKNYM010050408.1, forward strand.
CGATTATAATTTTCATAAGGAAAAATCGACCAAGCCCAAAGAGGACCAAAATCAATTACAGTTTGTGGAATGTGTAATAAAATGTGTATGTTGAATGTCATGTACTTTTTGCCATACATACTTTCAATAGACAATACAAACTTTCGAAGTGCTTCTTTAGCTTTCAAAAACTCATCATCAGTTATTTTTGGTTTCGAAAATACGTAAACACTATATACGAATAATAACCAGTGTTTGTAATAGCTCGTAGTAAGAAAATCTTTAAAGCATGGCAACGAATAATATATAAGGAAGTTTTTAAATTCGGAAGCTTTCCAGCGTTTCAAGTTTTTTACAGAGTTTGGTGTTCTTGTTAACTCAGATTGAGGTTTTATCTGTGTTAGCTTTTCATCGAAAGCACCAATCACTGTACCTAAGTAACATTCTTTGTCAGAGTTTTCTGAATCGAAAAGTGCGCTAACGAGTAAATCAACACCACCTTCGCAAACTGAATGTAAATACTCTGGAGGGAAGCATTTGATTATATGAAATAATCCCAGATAGCAAAATGCCCGCCGAATGCAAGCGATCTGCCGGCCCGCCGTCCGATCGATCGGACCGACGTGCCGGCAGATATGCACCTTAATGTGCACACCATTGATGTCTACATGCCAGCCCAACAGGCGGGAGCGACGCGGTCCGGCGAACTGCAGGACCGACGGTCCGGTAAAATGCTGTCTGAGTGTGCGAGCTTCCCTCTACGGTGCGAGTAGAATAAAAGTAAAAAAATCTTTTGTTATGCGAATAAAATAAAAATTTCTTTCTCCAAATAGCACGAAAGGTAATGACGAAATTCTGCGTATAATAAGTCCAAGTTGGAAGAAAAATTAAAAATGTTATTTTTATAATAAGATATATCTTTTTATAATATTGAGATTTTTGATTTAACTTGGACTTTATTATACGCAGAATTTCATTACCTTTCGTGCTATTTGGAGGAAGACATTTTATTAACATTGAGAGTTTTCGCGTTAGAAAGGGTGGTTAGGTTGGCCTCGGTACTTTATTATATTCCCGATCTATAATTTTTCAAGGTTGCATATACTAACCCACTTTTTATTCAACACACAGCAAGCAAGGCAAACCAAAAACAGCAGTCCGCCTTTTTGTGCAAGAAGGAAACGTCGATCCTTTTATTTATCCGGAAGGACTCACGTCGCACTAAATCCGACGGAAAAATCACGGGTGAACGCCACACGAGATGACACACACGGCAAGAACAGCTGATCCAAAACGCGCATGCGCATTTTCGCTCTGAATCTACTCGCACTATCAGCCTGCAGCGGTCCTGCAAGTCGCAGGCCCGTCGTTCCTCGCCGTTTGCAAGACTGACCGGCCTGTCGCGTGCATTTAGCAGGCACGATGGTCTCCAGCCCGTCGGGCCGATCACGTGCCGGCACGTATTGTTATCTGGGATGGTAAAAGGCTAACAACCGAATGCCCTTTAACACCGCGAACAGGCAACTTTCCGGTAGCACTTTCAGCGTCTTTATTGTGTTGCTCCAGTGTTCGTAGTTTTTTCATATCTTCACAGTAAACGCGAGCATGTCCCTTCCCTAAAGGCACCATTTCTCCTTCGTGAAGGCAATAGGAGCACCCGAATTTTCCGTTATATTGTTTTATATTTTGTATCGCCGGGCGTGCAGAAGAATCTACTGGCGAAAGAAGAGTGTGTACTTTGATTCTTATGGGTTCCTTATCTAAGAATGTTGTTGATAGAAATCCCTGATGATGTAAACGAACAAGTTCGTCGATAAATAGACGGAGAAAAATGTTCATAGGTGGTTTTTTGTCATCAAGCCACAAGCCACAAAGCAGCATATTTTGTTTTCGCAAAAGAGAAGGAATTTCATTAATCATGACAAGAATTGGCCAGAGTGACGGTAACAATGAATTAAATGTTTGGATGCCGTCAGTAAACCACTGAATCGTTATATCGTGATCAGAAATTATATTTTTTTCACGTAATCGACAATATACTTGTCCGTTAACAACGTCGTCTTCTTCACATTCTTTTCGAAACTCTAAATAATGTTTACTGTTGATTAATTCTATCAACTGCGGTTCAAGCGGTAAGTACAAAAAGAAGTGCCTATCTCTTTTTAAACTTAATTTAAAGTATTCAGTTTCACACTGACTGCATTCTGCCCGATTCAAGTTTTCAAAATTTAAGATAATCTCACATTTTGGGCACAAATAATGTGTTATTAAATTTGGTTCGGGAAGAGGCTTTAGAAAACGATATTTAGTACCATGTGCCACGAATGGAAGATGGCAATCTATTAAGCGTATCTGACCATCTAACGCAGTATCCGACAATTTGTGGCGAAGAGCGTGAGTTAAAATAAGGAGACGACTTTCCTCCTTTGTTAAATCGCATCCTTCATATACCGGGATTCTCTCCTATAAGAAAAATAAATAAAATATATTATTTGACAGCACAATATGCTTTATAAAATTATGGGAGAATTGAATTTACAACTATCGCCAAATTGAAATCTTTGTAATTATTTTTCAATATTTTAAGTTACATGCGTACTTCAATTCTTTTGAATGCTGTTGCATTTTTAGAATTTTATGAATACTTTAATTTATTAAATTCTGTGAAATCTATTGAATTTTTTTAATTCTTTGAATTCTCTGAATTCTTGAAACCATGAATGCCTTCAATTTATTAAATTCTTTGAATTTAATTAATTCTTTGAATTTATCAAATTTGATTGAACAGATTGACAAATAAAATAAAATGGAGGAGCAGGAAGATATATGCTTCCAAACATCAATATTTTCAACCCATTAGAGTCATAAGACAAATAATCAGTTTGAACCATTTGAAAACGTTAAGTTTTTTTATTCTTTAAATTCTTTTGAATTTTGTCGAATTCTTACCATTCTTCGAATTTTCTTAATTCTGTTGAGTTCTTTTCAATTCTGTTGAATTCTGTTGAATTTTGTTGAATTCTTCGAATTCACTCTAATTCTTCTAATTCTCTTGAATTTCTGTAATGCTCTTGAATTATACTAAATTCTTTCGAATTCTCCGGAATTCTCTTTAATTCTCCTGCATTCTCTTGAATTCTTCTGAATTCTGTTGAACTCCTCGAATTCATTGAATTCCTATAATTCTGTGGGATTCTCTTGAATTCTCCTGCATTCTCTTGGATTCTCCTGAATTCTCTTGAATTCTCCTGAATTCTCCTGAATTCTCTTGAATCCTCCTTAATTCTGCTGAATTCTCTTGAATTCTCCTGAATTCTGCTGAATTCTGTTGAACTCCTTGAATTCATTGAATTCCCAGAATTCTGTGAATTCCTAGAATTGTGTTGAATTGTGTGGGATTCTCTTGAATTCTTTGAATTATCGTGAATTTTTTTATTCTGTTGTATTCTCTTGAATTCCCCTAAATTCTCCTGAATTCTGTTGAATTCTTTGAATTCTCCTCAAGTCTTTAAATCTTCTTGACTTCCACGAATATTTTAAATAAATTAGTAATTTCAAATTTTCGAATTAAATAATATATTTTGGCTACTTAAACCATTTCTTTCCAAATTACCACGGATTGAAATAATTTCGCAACAAAAATATTGAATGAGGGAAAAATACCGAAATACCAAATTCATAAAAAAAATTAGAACTACCAACAATTTTTATGAAAACCATATCATACATTCTACCAAAGTCTGAACTTACGAAAAAAGTCGTCAAAATTCAAATTTCTAAAGTAGATAATAATAGAATCAATTCGGTAAGTATGATAACGGGGTTCGTATGAAAGCGATAAAATTTGGAATGAAAGAAAATTAGTTATTACTTTTTTTTGTTATCATGCAAATAATTAGGAATAATATAATTAAAAATAGGTCATTTTATAAATTAAACTGGCACCTTCACATCACAAGTCGCATTAAATCATATCAAAATATAATATGTGTTCGTGTTAAACTATCGGATACTAAACGTATAAAATATCAGTAATGGTGAAACGTATTCTTTATTTTGGTATAAAATGGATGTTATTTTTGCGTCAGTGGTTGGTTCTGTTTTTTTCGCTCTTTATTTGCATTCGCTTATGTCGTAATTGTAGGATTTTAGTGATTCATTGAATACTGATATTTATATAAAATTAGACAACAATACCTTAAAATGTATTAATTAAAAATTTTCTTTGGACTAATAGAGTATTAATTGAAAATACGCGTTAAATAACCGTTAAAACGCAGAGTTTGAAAGAAATAAAAAAAAAGTTGATACACATCAATTTGAATTGATAATCCCCTGTGCAGTTACTTTCAAATAAAGCTAAACAACTCATATATAGATTTATTCACACTTAGAAATGACAAAAAACATTTCATACTGGGGGAAAAAGATCTAACTAATTTTTCTGCCAAGATCCCTTTTCCAGCATACATATTGCGTTTCCTTTTTCAGGAAAGTAAACACAACTTTCTGGTTATCTTCATTTCTAATTATCGCTTTAATTTTTCTGTATTTTTTTACTATTTCACGTTTTTATGTTGAAAACTGTACAGGAAAATTATAATAATACGTACATTTTGTAATATAATATTTTAACCTTTTTTCATAGTGGCATTTATCAAACTTTTTCGTGGTTTTTGTGATACTTAGATTCGTTTTTGACAATAAGATAAACTGGTCAAAATTTCTTCATGAAATGGTCTCCTAAAATGTAGAGTTCGCGAAAAATAAACGAAAAGTTAATTCACATCAACTTTAATTGATAATCCTATGGGTACATACTTTGAATTGGAGGTCATACACTCAAAAATGACAAAAAACATTTCATACAGAGGAAAAACAATCTAACTAATTTCTCTGCTGAGATCCCTTTTCCCCGATGTATATTCTACTTGCCTTCTAAGGAAAATAAAAACAGCTTTTTGGTTATCTCTATTTCTGAACATTTTTTACATTTCTCTGTTTTCTTCTTTCACAATAAAATAAATTGGTGATGATTTCTTTAAAAAGGGGCCTATTCGCACTTACTTTCAAATGAAGCTAATAAACTCACAGTTCGTGTCAACAGTACTGTCAGCTTGATTTACACTTGGAAATGACAAAAAACATTTCATACAGAGGAAACAGGATCAAACTAATGCTTCTGCTATAAGACCCCTTTTCCACGATGCATATTCTGTTTGTGTTCTGAGGAAAATTAAAGCAGGTTTTTGGTTATCTTCATTTCTGAATACTCTTTTAATTTCTTTGTATCCTTTCTAACTTCACATTTCTATTTTAACAACTCGACAGGCAAATTTAAATAACATGGAAACTTTTTAAACACTAAACTTACATTTCAACCACCAAGGTGCGGCTGAACCAAGTTTAAATGCAAGTTGAATGCTAGTAAGAATTTCTCGATGATAATAGTTGTCTGCCATGCCACTAATATTTCAGTTGATAAAAATGAAAATAATTGTTGGGGCCCACTTTAAAGAGAAGGAGTTTTTTGAATTTAATTAGGTAATATGAAATGCAAAAGTCTGTCAAAAAATATGTGGTAAATGTACGTAGTAAATGTGATTCCACGAACATTTGAAGAAAAAATCAAAATAATCAATCGAGCCCTTTTTGTAAAAAGTTATTTTTGATACAGTAAATGTTGCCTAATATACTTTTTACAGGATTTTCTTATCGCTTATGATTTTCTGTCATTTCGTCAACATTTGAAGATAAAAACTAAAAGAATCGATTGAGCCTTTTTTGACTTGATTGGTTTCTTTCCATAAAAGAGTTTTTTGGTGTTTCTCGTATTTTTCAGTTTTTAAACTTTTGATACCAGCACTGCTAATCATTATTCGTTGCAATCAATTTTAAGATTAATAAAGTTATATTATTGATATAGTTTTTATAACAGAATTCAGTAGAGTACTCGTAGCAGATCTTCTTTGCGTATTTAGTTTCATTATGACCAAAACATTACTTTAGACCCCTTTTTGACAAACGAATTTAGTTTTTTTTAACTTTTTTAAACTCTGAGTTTTATTTCAATTTTTACCACTTTCCTATTGTTTTAAGATCAGACTTTGGCAGAATTAAAACTAATAAATTTAAACTGAAAAAACCTGGTGCATTGGTTTATAGAAATGGAGTATTATAATATCAGAAAAATCAGATAAACTAAAAAACTATAAAAAAGCTTCTAAAGTTAGCAGAAGATTAAATAAAGTTAATTTAACATTATACATACTTGTGTTGGCTCAATGTCAGTAATATCTGAATCCTCTTCACCTTTCTCATCGTTAAATTCGTTTATGTTGTCGTGCTCCCCATAGCTGTTGTCACTGATTCTTTCGCTGTCAGTATCTGCATAGCTGTACCCTTCCGAATTAGTTGAATCATTGTCATCAGATTCGTAATTTTCTTCGGATGTACTATCTTCTAACGTTGCTATGCTGTCATTACTGCTCTCCCTGGCTGAATTAGATTCGGAAAGACACTCTTCCTCCACTTCCTCATCATTAGCTTGTACAACAATTCCTTGATTATAAACAGCGTTTCGGATATCAGCTTCATCAAGATTTCGCTCCTGATAGAATTTCGAATCAAACTCCCCTTCATTTATGAAGTTTTGAATGTGCTCTGGACTGGATGCCTGAAATTGAATCAATTTTAGTTTAATATATACTTCATAAGAATATCCAGCTAATGATTTTCTTGTCGAAATACATTTCAAACCCCACGACGAAATACTGCACAAATGCACGCGCAAATGTAAATTTCTTTGCCCAATAACATGAAGTTGCACACAAAATAGGGTTGTTTCCAAATGTATGCAGGGTGTCCCACCACGTATATAACCCCTTCTACTATATGATAGTGCAGAAGAAAAGTCCTTTAGTAAAATGTTGTGCCAAGTTTAGTTTGGGCACAAAAAAGCTTCAAAGTTGGGCCTAATCAACCAATGAGTAGCGAGCTTTCGCGACCACTTGTACGTATTTCAAACGTTAATATAGTGTGTGCTTTTTGGCGAAACATTTCAGATCCCGTATTAGGTAATGCTTATTAAAAAGGTCAAACTATCAAAAAATCCTATCTCTATAAATATCTGTTACATAACTTGTAACAAAAATAACGAGAAGAACTGAACATTTACAAAATCTAGCAAAATTTCTTTAAGGCAAATTCGTCACAAATATCTAAATAAAAAAACACCTTCTCTTACAACAAAAGTCACCCTTTTTAATTCCTCTCACAATTTCTGTTACATAACATGTAATAAAAATAACAAAAAATGGAACATTTCCGAAACCTAGCAAAATTACTTTCTGGAAAAATCCTTACCAAGATTTAAATAACAAAACACATTTTTTAAGAACAACGGTCTCCTTTTCGATTCCTCTCAGAAATATCTGTGACATGACTTGTAACACAACTAACAAAAAATCTCAACATTTACGAAATACAGCAAACTTTTTTTCTTGGAAACGTTGAAGCAAGTCCAATATAAGATAACACCTTTGAAAACAAATAAAATTACTCTCTTCCGTTTCTCTCATGATTCCTGTCAAATAACTTGTAACAAATGTATCAAGAAAGCTAAGAATTCCAGAAACCCACCAAAACTTATTTTAAGAAAATTTTCTGACAAGATTAAAATAACACAACACTTTTTATAACAACAAAAGTGATTCAATCGATTTCTCGCAGACTTTTAGTTTCATAACTTGTAACAAAAATAATAGAAAAGCTGAACATTAAGAAACCTAGAATATTTTTTTCTTGAAAATTTGTTACCAAAATAAAAAAATGACATTTCAGAACAACTAAAATCACTCTATCCAATTCCTCTTAGAATTTCTGTTTATTATCTTGTGACAAAAATAACAAAAAAAATGAAAATTTACGAAACCTATTAGGAAACTTTCTTGCTGCAAAATTTTTAAGCAAGCTGAAAATAAGATAAACAAAACAAAACTAACAAAAAAAACTAAACATTTACAAAACCCAGTAAAATTTCTTTTGGGAAAATTCATTACCAAGATATAATTAACAAAACACATTTTCTATTCACAAAAGTCATCTTCAATTCCTCTTAGAATTTCTGTTTCATCAACATGTACGAAACCCAGCAAAATTTCTCTCGGGAAAATTTGTTACCAAGATTTAAATGAAAAACATTTCCCAACAACTAAAGTCACCTTTTGAAGCCTCCGTGGCTCAGTCGATAGCGCGTCAGGCTTCCGTTCAGGAGTACTGGGGTTCGATCCCTGATCCGGTACCAATGGAAATTTGTCTATGTACTTCCACCGGGAATCCGGTGGTTCGGGACCCACCTTAAGCTGCAGGTCCCCTCAGAAAAGGCTGGTTACGTACCAAGATGTAGGCCTCATGTCAAGGGGACTAGTCTTGGGTGTCGAAGTTGATTTTGAGAAGACTCGAAAATGAGTCGGAGACTCCTGTGGTTGAGGCACCTACGGGGGACTCTTGCTCAGCGGTCGCTGGCCAATTTCAAGTAATGAATACACACCCATACACTTACATAATACACTAGAGCAGTGCTTCGAATCTGTGCATCTAACTGATGACCTCTGAGGGATCGCTCCGTCCACCCTAAACTGCTAGGGAGGCTGCCAAATGGCAGAGTGGGTGGGAGCCACTTGGCCACAAACAAAGTAGGACTGTGCGATAGGCATGCCTGGCACCTGCAGAGAGGTATAGTCTCAGAACGTTGTAACAACGAAACCCACCGAGATCAAAAAACACTCGGCGAAAGATGGTCGGATTCGCAGTACTGCCCTGAAAATGAACACGGGTGTGGCACAATAGGCTTTATAACTTGAGCGCCAGGGGTGGGACCTCACGCCCCCCCCCCCCTCCGTCTACATTACAAACAAACGAACAAAAACGAAGTCACCTTTTTCGATTCCTCTCAGAATTTTCTTAATTTCCTCATAAATAATTAATTTATTAATTAATAAATTGTCGCCAATTGGTTTTTTCTTAGGGGCCATTCACAAAATACGTGATAGATTCTTCACGAACTTTTAACACCCTCCCCCCTTGCGGGATGCTTTTTCTATTGTTCTTAACGTGAAGAATGATACTTTGATAGACCCTCACCCACCCCTGAACTTATCAAGTATTTTGTGAATGACCCCTTATAAATTTATCTTTTGATACATGGCGAATGTTCAGTTTTTGTTAGGTTCGTTACAATTTATGTAACAGAAACTCTGCAAGGAATCGAGAAGGATCACTTGTTTGTTAGAAGATGTGTTTTGTTATTTGAACAAAATTTTCAGACAGAAATTTGGCTAGGTATCGTTCATGTTCAGTTTCTATGTTAATGTTATTCCAAGTTTAACAGAAATTTGCAGAAGAATCAGAATGGTCACTTTTTTGTTCGAAAATGTTATACCTTATTTAAATCTTGCTAACAAATTTTTCAAACAGAAAGTTCGATAGGTTTCGCGAATGTTATCTAAATGTAAAATATAAAAAGTAAATGTAATATTTTTTTAATTATTATATTATGAAACAGCAATTCTAAGAGGAATCTAAAATGGTGTCTTTTGTTGTTACAAAATGTGTTTTGTTATCAAAACCTTGGTAACGAATTTTCCAGAAAGGACCATCAACATTTTTTATACAAACCCCAATTCGAGTTTTTTCTGTGATTTGGAGATATAAACCCGCCTAAAAATAAAATATTGCTAGTCAATCACATTTGTTACGTCATGGAAAACGCAAAATACTTTCCTTTTTAATTAGGTTCCTCGTTTTAGTTGAGATCGAAGATCTCGCACAGGGAAGAGGAAAGAGAAGCCAATAAATATATTATAGATAAGTTCAACAGTTTATTATGAATAATTACAATTAAAATTTATTGATTAAAAGAGTTTAGCACAAGAAGCTGAAGGAAGACTTGTAGACTTGTCTCTAATCCTTGGGCAGGACTTTTAAAATAAAGGATACTCATATATTATGGCCCAAAGGAGTTAGATAAATGAAATTAGAATTATTGGTATGAGGACTTACCGGTTATTGATTCGATTTGAAGAATCAAATGTTATCTAGATGGTCTGTGTAATGGTGTGGAAGAAGGGGGTTGTGCACCTTATCATGAATTGGATATCCAAGATTTTGGTAGTTCCTTGAATGGTATTCAAAGTGTTCCAATGGTTGATAATAGTGGATCCAATTCAGGTTGAAATTGGTTCGAAGTATTCCAAAGATGGGAATTCCCAGATGCAGGTTTTCCAGTGCACAACACTGTCACAAGGGTACACACACTAACACGCGAGAGA
>CAKNYM010050408.1:121212-138041 GCA_932195095.1 Andricus curvator
TATATAGATACACTAGATAGCGAGTAATTTTCTATATATATTTATTGTGTATTTGTGTGTGCAAGCATTCATATATATAAATATATAAATATATATATTAATATATATATATATATATATATATATATATATATATACGTCACGGGACGTGACACATTACACCATTTGGCCGGTAAGTTAATACTTAAAATGCATTCTCCGTTTCAGTCCTTAATTTAAGAATATACCAACCTCACTATCATTAGAGTCAGATAAAATTTCTTCCACATGGACATCAGCAAGTCGTCTGCGACGTCGAGATCGAATAGTTGATTCCGGTATGTCTGTGTCCTCTTCTAAATTTCTTTTATATCCACAACTCCTACGCTGATAAAATTCATGTTGATCTCTGTTGAAAAAAAAACTGTATAGATATTCCGACAAGAAACGGTTTTTTATCCAAGATATAAACACATCTAAAAAAATCTGCCCGCTTCGCGGGCACATTCTCATGACGCGCTTCGCGCGCGGCTCGCTTCGCTCGCAAGTTTGAGCGCGCCTAGGGCGCGCGACTGTTGGATCTCGCGCTTCGCGCTCGATCATATATTTATCTCGCGCTTCGCGCTCGATTATGTGTTCACCTCGCGCTACGCGCTCGGGCGTATTTGCATCGCGCTTTACGCTAGGCTCCTCTAGATTTTTGCACTTCGTGTTCGACTTCGATGAAAAGAAAAAGTTTGTTTGCAAATATTATAAAATTATCGAAACCTCTACATATTAAGTGATTGTTAAATTTATTTTTATTTCAGACTGAAAAAGAACTTTATTTACTCAAGGTTCTATCGACCTTAAGGAACACATTCTCATCCAGACACTCGCGCTTCGCGCTCGATATTTGATTTGAAAATCATTTGAACCGTATGATAGAAACAAAAAAGTTTGAGCGCACTTACGGCGTGCGATTTGGTAAATACACTGAGCGCGCACTTTGTGCTTCGTGTTATATGTTCTTCATATACAAATTACTAAATTTTTATTTGATTTCAAATGAAAAGTAATGATATAATTCAGGCGACAAATTTTGTTAGTTAACATTTTATTTTAGCCTGTGCCGTTTATCAAAAAAGTTAATTTTTTCATTTTGAATATATTCTTACCACAAAAATTGATTACGGGTTTGTAAGTCTTTTTTGAATGCACAATTTTTGTTCATTTATATGTTTTCGTACCTTGCATTGTTTTTTCAAAAATTTGATTTTTTTTACTGTCAATGTTATTTTCGCGAATAAAACAAAAACCACGCATCCTATCGAAACATGAGTCACAATAAATTTGTACCTCTTCCTTGGATGAACAAATTTTGTTTCGGTCATTTTTTCGTAGCTGGTAATATTCGTCTGAAAATTTGATTTTTATATTTCCAATGCTGTTTTTTACGAATAAAACAAAAACTACGCGTCATATCAAAAAGTGAATGATAAGAAATTTGTAGATCTTTTTTAGGTGCACAATTTTGGTGAGATGATCTTTTCTGGTATCTTGCATAGTTTGACAGCAAAATGGCTTTTTTGATTTTTCATTAATTTTTTGTGCGATCAAAATTTGAATTTTTTATTTTTCAAAAAATTCAAAAAGTTGTTATGAAAATATTATAGGGTGTTCAGGAATCAACGTTTTTCTCCTCTTGACTTTTTTTCATATCGTGCGTTTTTCGGCTTAAAATGTTCATTTTAGTTTGTTTTTTGGAATTTTGAAAATGCTATAACTCCAGTAATTTTTTTTTATCACAAAAAGTCATAAGAATATTTTGTTCGTCATTTTGCGTACTACTAATAACCGTACATAGAATTTTCAAATCTTCCAAAAAAGTGGTCTCAAAAATTTTCAAAATGTGCTCACTTTTTGGATTTTCATCCAAAATAGCTGGTTAACGAACTCGTTCTCTATTTTTCGGCCATAAAAAAGTGTGCCAAAGCTCAATCAAATCTGATCATTTTTTCGAAAGTTATCGTGGCTACAGACAGACAGACAGACAGACAGACAGACAGACAGACAGACTACAGACAGACAGACACCTTCGTAAAAATCGTTTTTTCTGACTCAGGAGGTCTCAAAACGTGGAGATTTGATGAAAACCGACTATGTCAAATTTTACATAAAACCAATACCTTCTCATTAGAATGAGAATGTAAAAATATAAATATTTTCTGTAATAATATGAAGGAAGGAGGGGGATCCTTCATTCATGTGAGCAACTTTTGGAAATTCGCAAATGAAAGAAATAACTCGCAGTAATTGTACAGAAAGTTAATGTGAATTTGACTTTAGAGTAATAACTTTTAAAGTAAAGTCTTTAAATTATTCAAGTATAAATTAAAATTAAAAAAAAAATTTGGCAAAAGTCAGGGAATAATGAATATCAAGAATAAATTTAAAATGTTTTAATTTTTATTTAAAATCGTTTTAATCCGTTTATAAAAGATTCTAGGTAAGAGAAATTGAAAAATTGGCTAGCGAAAAATTAGAGAATTTTCAAAATGGAATTTTCTGGTAACGCTGATATAATATACTTGTTAATAATTCATATGCCTTGTATTCCTATTCCAATTTCTTTTTTGCTTTCTATTGAATATTACCTTTTTAGTTATAAATTGTATCATTTGGTTGAAAATTCAACAATTTTGTTAAAAAGTCATCCTTTTTGGTTGAAAATTCAACTCTTTTGTTGAAAATCTGTCTTTTTCTGGTTTGAAAATTCCAGTAATTTCATAGAAAAATTCTTTTCTTGTTTAAAATTTGTACTTTGGTATTTAAAAGTGGAGTGAAATCTTTTTATGGTGAAAATTCAACAATTTTTTTGCAAATATGTCTTTTTGATTTAAAAATTCGTCTATCTTAGTACTGCCGTACAAGTTAAAAAGACACTTACGTCTGTTCAGCTTCGAACGTAGAAAATCAACGAAAACGATTTTGTCTCGAAAAAGTATTATGGAATGCATTTTTTATAAATTTCTCAACATCACTCATACAAATTGATGAATATTTTTCCCACTTTGTAGAAAGAATTTAATTTTTCGTTATTTGCGCTAACAAAATCGACATGTAGTTGTTCATAGTGAAAAATACAGGGGAAAACAGCCGCGAGTCGACTATCTGTAAAATAGAACTCGACCTTATTGTATTGAAGACGGAACCTCGACGCTTTTAAAAGTTAAAAAGACCGCGAGTCGACATACGGTCGTTCTGAGTGGTATTCTCATACTTGGTGTTAGAGGCCAAAAACAACTTTTTAGTGACTTGTGGTTTTATCCTGCAGAGAATTGCAAATTTCAGGCGCAAAAAAATTGTTATTTAGTCAAATCTATTTGTTTTTCAAAAATCGCAAATCGATTGATGTGAAAATATTATTTTCGTCAAAAATGTGACACAAGTGTCTTTTTAACTTGTACGGGAGAGTAGAAATTTCATCTTTCTTGGATAAAAATGCAACTTTTTGGTTGAAAATTAATCTTGTTTACTTGCCCTGGCGGACCGAACGAACGGAACGGATACGCTGCAGGCAGCGTATCGTTATAGTATCCACATCGTATCCTCTCCGTATCATGCAAGAAAAACTCATTAAAAAAGAAAGATTAACATTTCACTTGTTGAAATTCGGATTCTACGTGAAATTTTGAGTTAAAAGGTCACAGAGTAATCGCAATAGTTTTTCTTGCAACATTAAAAACTTTAAAAAAATATAATACTTATCGATGACGTGCGCTGAAGGCGACTTCAAACGCATCTTCGTTCAGTAGCAGTTAATAGGCGTTATCCGTCGACGATGCGTTTGAAGTCGCCTTCAGCCCACGTTATAGATAAGTATTATATTTTTTTTAAGTTTTTAATGTTGCAAGAAAAACTATTGCGATTACTCGGTGACCTTTTAACGCAAAATTTCAAGTAGAATCCGAATTTCAACAAGTGAAATGTTCATCTTCCTTTTCTAATGAGTTTTTCTTGCATGATACGGAGAGGATACGATGTGAATACTGTGAGGATACGCTGTAGCGTATTCGCTCCTTTCGTTCGGTCCGCCAGGGTGAGGATTCAACTATGTTGTTTGAAAATTTTGTTTGAATCATTTTGTTTAGAAATCATGTTTTATTAATTATTCATATTTTAAGTTGAAAATTCATCTCTTTGATTGGAAATTTAACTATTTGGAGATCATTGATCTTTTTAAATTGAAAATTTATCAGTTTCATTGAAAATTAATTTTTTTAAATGAAAAAATATATCTTTTGGTTGAAAATTTAATTTTTGTACAGAAAATTCGTCTTTTATCTTGGAAGTTTAACAATTTAGATGAACTTTTTTTTCTTTTCGATTGAAAATTTTTTCTTGTTAAAAATTCGTCTTTTGCGTTTTAAAAGTTATTTTCTCTGTAGAAATTTCATCTTTTTTGATTGAAATATCAACTATTACACTTTTTTGTTCAGAATTCATCTTTATAGGTTAAAAATTCAACCGCTTTGTTCAAAATTTAACTATTTTGGACAAAATTGATCTTTTTCAATTGAAAATTCAACAGTTTCGTGGAAAATTAATTTTTTAAAATGAAAATTCATATTTTCTGAGTGAAAATTTAATTTGTGTGCAGAAAATTTGGCTTGGATGTTCAAAAATTTAGATGAACTTTGTTCTTCTTGATTGAAAATCTTTGTTTGTTAAAAATCCATCTTTTTGGTTTAAAAACTATTTTTTTGTAGAAATTTCATATTTTTTGGTTGAAATATCAACTATTACACTTTTTTGTTGAGAATGTATCTTCTTAGGTTAAAAATTCAACCATTTTGTGAAAAAATTTTCTTCCAATTTTCTTCTACACATCTTTCGTAAATATTAATTATATATATGTATAAATCTTTAGGTACAAAGCATGTGTCATCTTGAATACTAAAAATTTCCAAAAGTTTCTAGTCCCATATCTTATTATTTCTGGAAACCAAAAATTACGTACAATAAGGGGCGGAGTAGAAATATTTTTTTACGGTTTGTTATAGGGGGAGGGGGTCTTGGAGAGGGCGTATAATCCGTTACATAATTTTAGTACGGCATCCAAGGTTCAGGAATATACGTGGGAATATAAAAAGATAGTGTTTTAGTGATGCAAAGTGACTATTTGGAAGAGATACAGAAAAGTTGCGTCTTTTGATATACTGCAACTTCTATCTATTTCTATTCTTTTTTTTATTTTAGAAACAAATAAGGAATAAAAACAAAATATTACTAATTCTTATATAAATGTCTTCGGGTAAGCTTACCTGTGTTGTTGCGCTATGCCTAGCACAATAAACAGAATTCTGCTCAGGAAAAAAACAATTTTTATAATGAAGCCTGAAAATGAATGCAAAGATATGATTAATTTGTGGAAAAATTCAAATGTACAGGAAATTAATACTAAAATGTTTCCCTTTTTATTTAATATGAACTACATTTCTGACCAGTTGGGGTGAAATATATACATTACTAATCAATGCCCTGGAAGTTAGAAACGCGAACTTAATATTTCAAAAAAATAAAAGTTGTGCTAAATTATGCTAGACTTCTGATCAGTTGGGCAGTAAACCTTTTTTTTTTGCTAGATCCGTAACCTGTTACTAGCGCAAAACTTAAGGTTGTGCTAAGCGGTTCGTAGTATGCACAGTTTTTAGCAATGAAGTACAATTTCAAAACCCTAAACATTGAAAAAAAAGGTTTTTCATAATTTTATGAAATCCAAACTTGTGCTAATTTATCCTCATCAAAAGGTGATCTTTTCCCCTCTAACGAAATTCTGTGAGACCAACAGTTGTCATATTAGGAACCAAAATGCCAAACTCAAAAAACATACATACAAGACCCAAAAATAGTCAACTTTCGAAAAATCAAAATTTGTTCTGACTTGTGCTCAACAAATGCTATCGTTTTTCCTTTAACAAAATTCTCTGAGGTGAACTGTTGTCATATTAAAGGCCAAAATATCAAACTCAGAAAACATGCAAGACCAAAAAATATTCAAATTTCAAAAAACTAAAACTCGTTCTGAGTTTTACTCAAAAAATTACAATCGTTTACCCTTTAACAAAATTATGTGAGGCGATCTGTAGTCATATTAAAACACAAAATGTCAAACTCAAAAAACATACAAAAAAATAATGAAATTTCAAAAAAGCAAAACTTATGCTGAGTTGTGCTCGACAAATGCAGTCTTTATTTCCCTCGAGCGAAATTCTATAAGACCAACCGTTGCCATATTAACAACTCAACACAAGTTTTGTTTTTTTGAAATTTGATTATTTTTTTATATGTTTTTTGAGTTTGACATTTTGGGCTTTAACATGACAACTGTTGATCTTACAGAATTTTGTTAAAGGGTAAACGATAGCAATTTTTTGAGAAAAACTCAACACAGGTTTTTGTTTTCTGAAATTTGATTATTTTGGGATCTTGTATGTTTCTTGAGTTCGACATGTTGGGTTTCAATACAACTGTTGGTCTTACAAAACTTTGTTAGAGGTAACTAGGACTGCATTTGTCGAGAACAGATCGGGATACTTTATGGTTTTTCGAAATTTGATTATTTTTGCGTCTTGTATATTTTTTGATTTTGACATTTTCGGCTTCATATAACAACTGTTAATCTTAAAGAATTTTGTTAGGGGAAAAGAAGATTACTTTTGTCGAGTACAATTCAGCACAGGTTTGGATTTTACAAAAGAATTAAATTTTTTGGTTTTTTTATGTATTCTTCGAGCTGTATAGCACAACCTTTTGATTTGCGCTAGTAACAAGTTGAGAATGTAGCAAAAAAAAGGGTTTCAAAAATTGTGCACGTAATTTTCGATTTTTTCAGAGCACCGTTTGCTGCACAAATGAGCACAATTCTAGTCTAATTCAGCACTACTTTCATTTTTTTAAGCACAAGTTTGCCGTTCTATTTTCCGGAATATTACTAATCAGGAATTTTTTATAAGCTAGTAGTTGAATTCATAGGAAATAAAAATTTACCTGAATGATGTTTCTAAAACTTATAAAACTTATTGAACATATAAAAAGAAAAAAGGAAGCATCTTAGATAGTATCCTCGCAAAAAATTATTTCTAGAGAACTTCGGCAGCGTCTTTTTGAACTAAGTCAGTTTTAAGGCTGCTTTTTAAATCCTGTGAGATTCATCATGGCACGACCACTTAATTTCTAAAAAAAAAACTAAATGTAATGCCTGGCTCGAAATATTGCAACGTAGTGTTGGTTTTGATTTTTTTATCCGAAAACCACTGACGGCCCCACTAAGAAATCTGCAGGACTTGCAGGTTTAACCTCTTTTTTTTAAATAGGTATTTTTAATTTTAAAGTACACTTGAATAGAAAGAATTTTCGATTTTAGTCATTAAAATTGTTAAAATATAACCTCTGATATGGAATTTTTAACAACAAAAAATACCAAAAACTTCAAAGTCTTTTTTGTATGCTAATTTTTTTTAATTTTCAAAAATACTTTGGATGGTTATTTCTCATTTGCTCATATATACTCAAGAAAAAATCATTTTTAATCATTCAATTTCTGGCAAAGATGTGAGTAATACAAATTATTCAGCTAAATATTTGAATTTAAAAACCCTCAAATTTCGTTTCATCCTCTCCTTGAATGTAACATATTACTGATCCGAAGTTTACTCTACACATAGGACAGAAAGAAAGATTAGAAGATATTAATTAAACTTGGGAAATTCATCTGACCATATTTTTGCTCTGTAAAGCAAGAAAAGGTATTATTTGTTGTAATTAGTTTCATAATTTATGGACGTTAAGAGTAATATTTTCTTCTAAAAGATATTCAGCAATTTTTTCAACAATTTCAATTTGTTTAAACAATTTTCAATTGTTTGAAGAATTTTTTCTCTCTGAGTCGTGAAAATTTATTATTTTCTGCAATTACTGACACAATTAACGAATGTTGAGAGTAATATTTTTGTGGTTCAGATATTTTGAAATTATATAAACAAACAATAATCATTCAGTTTTGCCTTTTGACAGGGAAGGTGGAGAGAAGTCTAGATTTTTCGAATCTCTTACATTATGTTGCTTAATATTCAGTATTCTCTTATCTCAGAACGTAAACCCTATATTTTTTAAAGAATTAAATGAAATTGCTCTGAGAAAAGTATAGTCTTTTTTGTTATAATTACTTCTCTGTTTTGTTTCATTTATATACTTTAGGAAATATCTACATACAAATTATTTTCATTTCACAGATTCTATTAATCTCCGGGGATGATTTGACAAAAAAGGACTATACTTTACTAAAAGTATAGTCCTAAGATAAGGAAATATACTAAATAATAAGCGAAAGAGATTCGAAAAATCTAGACTGTTCGTAGTTGGCTTCTTAAGGGGAAACGGTAGGTTTGGCTGCGAACATAAATGACTGCAGCGACATCTATAAAAAAAATCAGAAATACAGTCTAGTGCCCCCTGGAAAATATAAGTGCAAACTCATACCTGAAAATCGGTAGTATTCTGTTGGTAAAATTTTTCACCTGTTAGAGAGAGAAACTTAGGAACGAGAGAGACAGACATTCTTTAACCATTTTTATTGCATCCTCCCGTTTCGTTTCAGTTCCCGTTACTCGGCTTACCTGCTCATCTGGAGGGAAATATAGAAAATTGACAAATATTTCCTCTATACAATCCGCGTGAGAAATAATGTATTGGCATCCCATAAAAGAAATAGATAAAATTCGGAAAATTTTACATATAAATAATTATTAAATAATTTTGGTAATCATAAAAGCTACTTTTATGACCTCAAACAAAGGTAAAAAAATGAATGTAAGAAAAATACTTTGAAAACAAACCCAGGGTGTCCAGCGTTTCTACAAACAAAACATTTCAGGACTTTTCCAAGTTGTCCAGGACAAAAATGAATTTTTCCAGGTACTTTTCTAAAAATGTGTCATATGCGAAATTTCTCATACGCCTCCAAAATCTGAGTGTATGGTCAAAAACCGTTTTTTGGTCATTGTTCATTTTACCATGGTGAAAAATCATGAGGCTAAAATCTAAAATATTAAAGTTTCATATTCTTCCAACTTCGACAATAATGATATTTTTTCAATCAAATAATTGGTTGCTGTTGATATAATCAAAGTGAGTTCAATTCTGTGTCTAATAATCTCTTTTTGATTAGAATTAGTTGAAATTTGAGTGAGTTATATTATTTAAGTTTAATTTTCAATAAAGTAATTAAATTTTCAACAAAATAGTTGAATTTTCAACCAAATTGATGAATTTTCAACCTACAGAGATGAATTTTCAACCAAATGATCGAACTTTAAATAAAAAGTTCAAACTTCAATCAAAAAGAGTTATATTTGTAACCAAATAATCTATTTCTTTAGCAGACAGATTAATTCTTAGCAAAAAGGGATAAGTTTTTTACACAACATTGAAATATTCTATCTGAAAAATTAATTTTAAACAAAAAATATTAATGTTTAACAAAGAAACAAAATTTTCAACAAAATAGTTGAACTTTTGACCAAATTTCTGAATTTTCAACCTACAAAGATGAATTTTTAACCAGAACGATTTTTCAACGAAGAAGATTAATTTTCAAATGTATAGTTCTATTTTCAATTAAAAAAGATGAATTTTCAGTAAATAAATACTTCAAACAAAAAGTTGAATTTTCAACCAAAGATGAATTTTCAACTAAAATTATGAATCTGCAAGGAAGAAAATAAATTGTTAACAAATTAGGTCAACTTTAAATAAAAAAACACCAATTTTCAACCCAGAAGACGAATTTTCTACAAAGCAGTTGAATTTCCAAACCTGAAATATTGATTTTCTACCAAATAGACTAACTTTCAACAAAATAATGTAATTTCCAACCAAAAAGACGAATGTTCAACAAATAAAGATTTGTAAGAACTAGAAAAAAAATATATCATCAAAATATATGAACTTTTAAGTCAAAATACGAATGTTTTTGTAAAACATTTGCATTTTCAATCCGAAGTTTTAACCAAAAAAGAAGAAATTTCGATCAAAAAAATTATTCGTACACGGAAAAAAGTAGATAGTTAGATTCACTTTGATGTATTGTTAACTTGAAGTTTACTTGTTCGCATTGCACAAGAAACAATTCAAATAGTTTTTGATACTGAATGAGATAGTGATCTCAAAATATACAAAGTCTAAAGTCAGCATTACTACTTCAAATTGTAAAAAGAAAGATTACTAGAACAAGTAGCTTCAATAACTATTTAAAATAGTACATTTCAACATGTAGACTGTATGAATAACTAATTTTCATAGTAAGCAAAGAATTGAGAGTTTGACTTTTGCAAGTGAGTTCGATCTGCTTTTTCGCATTGCAATAAGCACTGCGCCAGATTGTTAGCCTTACTATTTGAAATTGTAAGTGAGTTCAGTGGCACAACTAGAAACGTGTAGGCCCCCTCCGCAACATTTTTTAGGCTGCGCACTGACATTTTGCAATATGAAATAAATTATCGGAAACTATTTTATAATGTTTTCTCTTTAATCATAATATCAGTTGAGAAAAGAATACTTTTTTTCACATTATTTCTACTGTGGAATTTTCTGCTTATGATATTTTTAATTTCTTATAACACTAAAATTGATTACGATCGTACTTGATTAAGCCACCTAAGTTCAAATATTATATTATTTGGAAGAATTTTTTTTTAGTGGAATAATACATTGTTTTCGACATATCATTTTTTGAACCAATACTGAAAAAATAATTTGTAATAAAATTTGAGTTCAAATTAATTTCCAATTTTAACGTAGTAATAATTTTTCAACCTTTTCACATTGATATTTGCAAAAATTACTACCATTTCATGAAAAAAAAAAACATTTTCTAATTTTTTTTCAGATTTTCAACAACAATAAAATCTACCATACTACTATGATATCGCGATCTTTGATATTACAGGGATCACAGCGTAAAAGGAGCTTAAAAAAGGGGAAATAGGGTGGTTTTCGCACGAAAAAGGGGAAAATAGGGGAAAGATTAAACATTTATTTTCATATGTCGAAAAGAACAAACAACCTTTTCGTAAGAAATGCTACATTTTTAAATAACTTTGAATGATTTTTCAATGATTTCTGCCATTAAAGATTTATTTTCAGAGCGTTTGAGCGTGCGATCATATGTGTAAGTCTCTGTGCGTGCAATTGTGTAAGAATAATCGTAAATTAAGTGCAGTAATAATCATATATAAAATAATTTTTTCCTTTTCAAATCGATCGACGTTTCACATCATTTTTGTTGTCGAAAGTTCCGAGCTAATATATTTATAAATCGTGTATAGAATGCGTGCAGAGCATATATACATATACATATATGCGTTACAATGCGAAATCGGCAAAGTTACTCTTCACAGAAGTAAAGCATACTACACGAAATAGTAACTCTTATTCTCCTGAGTGTGGACGGTTACCAACTGGTGCAGTGCATCCTACTATTTGAAATTGTTCAACCTACTCTTTTAAGAAGTCAGTTTAAATAACCTGAATGCGAAATAGTAATTTAACAAAATTCACCGACGAAAAGCTGCGGTTCAATTTAAAATAGTTAGAGCTGCTGGTTCACAGAGTTTTTTTAACGATCCACTTTTTTCCGTGTTAGGTTGAAAATACATTTATTTTGTTAAAAGTTTTTTTTTTGTCCTGTAAAATCAATATTTTGGTTGAAAATTCATTTGTTTAGTTGAACATTAGTTTTTGTAGTTAAAAATTAATGTTTTTAGTTAACAATTTTTTTTCAGTTAAAAATTAATTTTTTCACTACAAAATTTAAATAAATGTTTCGTCGAAACTTTTTTTAATAGACAGTTAACCTTTTTGGTAGAAAATTCATTTGTTTGGTTCAAAATTTGAATATTTCTTCGAAAATTTCTTTTATTTGTTCAAAAACTTATTTCTCTAACTGAAAATTAAACTATTCTATTTTTGATTTGAAATTGATCTTTTTTACTTGGAAATTGATCTATTTTGTTTAAAATTTGTCCTTTATTGGTAGAAAATTCATCTTCTGGATATTTGAAAATTTAAATACATTTTTTGTGGACAATTTTTTTGTTATAGACATTCCATCTTTTGATTTATTGATTTTTTATTGATATCGTATTTGAAGCATTGAAGAATGTGAAAAAACATGTTGACGAACGTATTGTGTAAAATTATGAATAGTTATAAATAAACAGATTTTGAAAATCGCTCTTTTTTACGAAAGAATTCAGTTTTGAACGACGTATTGAATAAATTGAAATGAAACTTGGTACTCTAGGGTTTTTGGGGTCGCTGATTACGAATCCGGAGCCAGATTTGCGAAATTCAAAATGGTAGATCCAATATGGCGGACGAGTTTTAAAACATTCGAAGGATTTTCATAAAACTTGGCAACTGGGGGTTTTGGGGGTCGGTAATCACGAGTCTGAAGCCAGATTTCCAAAACTCAAAATGGCCGACAAATTTGTCCACCATATTGGATCCGCCATTTGGAATTTCTCAGATCGGGATCTAGATTCGTAATCAGCGACCCCGAAAACACCCCAGTAAAAAGTTTTATGAAAATCTAACAACTTTTTAAAAAGCTCGTCCGCCATATTGGATCCGCCATTTTGAATTTTGGAAATCTGACTTTAGATTAGTGATCAGCGACCCCGAAAACCCCCTAAGGTGCATATAACAGTAAAATTTGTTTGATAAGAAAATTAAACTATTCTATTTTTTGTTGCAAAATTTATCTTTTTCAGTTGAAAATTCATCTATTTTGTTGAAAATGTGTCTTTTTTTTTGGTAGAAAATGCGTATTTTTTGTTGTAAATTCAACTTCATTTTTCAAAAATTCGTCTTTGTGACTTGATAACTCAACATTTGGGATGAGATTTTTTTTCATGAATAATCGAAAAAAATATCTTGGTTGAAAATTCAACTCTTTTGTTGCAAATGATTATTTTTTGGTCTACTTGAACAGTTTTTTATTGAAAAGTAAAATATTTTTTGGTGGAAATATCAACTATTACATTTTTTTGTCCGGAATTCTGAACTTTTATCAAAGATTCATCAGTTTGGTTGAAAATTTAACTATTTTGTTAAAAGTTCCCTTTTCTTGGTTTAATGATTAATTATTTCAACTAAAAATGTTATAATAAAATTTTACATTAATAAATTTTGAATGTTTGCCAGTTTCATTATGCAAACAAATGTGACATTCCTAAAAAAAACTCAATTCCTAATTATGCGTGTTAATTTGGCAACATTCCTTCCTTCGAGTTTTTCAAATTACCCAATCAGCATTGAGGAAAAGCGACAACAATGCTTACGAGATTTTTGTATCCAAATTTAATAATTTCCAACAAATTTCCACAATAATGATAAATTTCTATAAATTTCAGAAATTATGGTAATTCATCAAGCTTTTCATACATTTTTAAAATTATGGTAATGGATGGAAATATATGATAATTTAAGGAAATTTTAGAAATTCATGGTAATAGATCGGTAGGGGTTTAAGCCAACAATATTTCTGTAACCAGTCATAGGGGTGCGTGCCTTGCCGGAAGAGAAAATTAAGATGCGGCCATATATTCCGGAACAGAAAATTAAAATCCGGCAAAATATGCCGTGAGAGAAAATTAGAATCCGGCAAAATATGCCGGATCCGTATACACTACGTTAGAATTATGAAAAAATTCTTCCAATATGAAACTTCATCAGCGAACAATAATTTTTTATTTTCTAAACAATGTGACAGAATATCCACAATTTTGTGTTTTAAAGAGTGCGCCAACGCTTTTGGAAATTTAAAAATTTTACTGTTGTTATTTTCGATTGTGGTGAACTCTTCCAAAATGATGAACTCGCAGATTTTGTAAATAAAATTGTTCCTAAAATGAACAATAATTATTGTTCGTTGGAACGCAATCTTCAGAGCATTAAAAAAAACTAAGATATGCATTTGTTTATTGCATTTGTCTATAACATTAACAATTACTCTGGGTACAAAATAAATGGCTGAAATTATAAGTATTTTTAGTCTTGAAATAGCACTTTTGCTCCATAATTTAAACGAAATAGTTGAATTTTCAATCGTAGAGATGATTTTTTTTCAAATTTTCAACTAAAAGAAGAGATAGATTTACAACCAAAAAGGGAAGTCACATTTTCGAAACTTAATTTTCAACTAAAAAACAAACGAATTTGACTATTAGGATGAAAATTCTTTTTTTGCTTGAAAATTGAATTTTTAAACTGAAAATTTAACTTTTCCACTTTTAATTAGATAGTTATCTTTTTTACTTGAAAAATCATCTTTTTGGCGAAAAATTTTTTTCTGTGTTGAAAATAAAACTATTTTTTTGAAAACTCATGTATTTCGTTGAAAAAAATTTTCGTAGAAAATTAATCTTCTTGGTTGACAATTCAACTAATTAGTTGAAAGTATAACTATTTTTTTATTCAGTTTTCTGGTTGAAGGTTCTTGATTTGATTTTAAAATGTTTTCGTTGAAAATTCTGCTATTTTCTTGAAAATAGTAATAGTAAAACATTACTTTTTTTCAAAAATTATTTCGCACAGGATAGTTTCCTGAAATTTGGAAAAAATGGAAAACAGTGCACTTGAGTTGCGGTCAATGGGCAAAATCAATCAAAACTTTTCCTTCACACTTTTTCCAGGCTTAGGACTGGCAACATCTTTTACTGTTATACTTCTACTATACAACTTTATTTTCTTGATGCTGGCGTGTTTAAAAATGGTTGGAAATATGTATCGTTAATAATAACTCTCAGTTTTATAAGATTATTATAATATCAATGTTAAGTCAAGCGAAATAAATACTAAGATAAGCAACATATTTCCCTTTCGCTTCTATAATATTTATTTCACTTTTTTTTTATATAACTGCAATCCAATACTGGTAAATACTTGTGCGAAACTATACATACGAATTCTAAAAATAAAAGATTGTTCCTTTTCTATAATTTCTCTTCTCCCCTTTCCAATGCACTACTTTGAGGCATGGTATTGTTTGCAATTTCTGAAACCTTTATTTTACTCAGCTTACTGCATTATTTAACTGAATTTGGTAGTAACTGCATAAATTTTTTTTGAAAATTTGACCCGCTCCACCTCGGTAAATATTGTCCCATAGCAAAATTTTTGTCCCACAAACTGCCGTCCACAAGAAGCAAATGGATAAGACTCAATTCCTGGATTTTCAACTATAGGGCAACGATCTAGATATTAAGGTGTAATATCTTGATATTTATATTCAATATCAAAGTAATTAAACTTTGAATATACAAATATCCAGATATTGAGCCAATAGATGGATATTAAATTTTAATATCAAGATATGACACCTTAATATCTATATTATTGCCCTATAGTTAGAAATCCAGATATTTAGTCTCAATAACCATTTTTCTCCGAACAATGCGCCTAAACTTTGGCGAAGGTTTTATGTGGACCTACTGGAAAAAATATGCCACAATAAGTGTGTACAAATACCTACAATTGTGTAAAAATGTTATTAATCATGCAGTATAAATAAGGTATATACAAAAATGATAAAGTTTTTATGTTGGCCAACTTAAAAAAATATGCCACAAATCTGTACACATATTTACAATGGTGTAAAAATATTATTAATCATGCAATATAAAGAAGTTATATACAAGAATCATCAAGTTTTGTGTTGGCTGACATAAAAAATGATACCACAAATCAGTACAAATATTTGAAATTTTGTTGAAACATTAGTAATTATGCAATATAAATGAGTTATATGTAAGAATAATGAAGCATGAACCATAATTCAATGTTTGAAACCCACATAAATACCGTGAACCGTGATATAATTATGAATCAAGCCTGGTAATTATGGCTCAAACTGGTTCTATATGTTTTCGCAGCTACAATAAACTTTTTGAAATTTTGGACTGGGTCAGTTTGTAAACGTGAAGCGTGCTCTATATTGGACTATGAGTGCAAAGCTTTGAAATTTCACGAAAAATTCAGAAAACTTTCAGAAGTTACGATTTTTTTGTTGAGAAATGAACAAAATAGCAAAACGATGGTTGTATATGGGTAAAACGTAGCCCGTAAAACTTTTCTAACTGAAAATAAAAGTCTTCAAAAAACTATATCACAATAATAGTACCTCCATGGGAAAATATAAAAAGTATTAAATACAACTTATCAAAAAATTCTCCTTCATTTGTATACCATTAAGCCATTTCCCTTTCAGGGTAGGCGTGACACTACCCGATTCGGGTAGTGTTTCTAGGTTGATAGCTTGTAGTAAAATAACTACAAGTGTGGGCTCACCACACCCACGATTTAATTTAATTTAATTTAATTTAATTAGCAAAAATGTATCGAAACTTTGATTATCAATGGCTTTAAAGGTGAATTTATTTTCCTCAATGTTACTTGCAGAATATCTTCAGAAGACGGATTTATTTTCAGATTTTTGACGAAGCCTTGATCTGAAAAATTTGCGAATTTTTATTCATAATTCCCCTGGCTGACAGTATGTGAAAGAATATTTTATAGTGATAATAAGCATGCAATATAAACAAATAGTCTAATATGAGTTGAAAATGTGGTATGCACTTAAGAAGAAGGAAGCGAAGTATGAGGGAAAGTACAAAGATGCATTAGTACAAATTGCGTATATCATCAGAATCATCAAAATCTTCCTCTTCGTCTTCCTCTTCCTCTTCCCCTTTCCCTTCCCTCCTTCTCCTTCTCCTTCTCCTTCTCCTTCTCCTTCTCCTTCTCCT
>CAKNYM010050409.1:0-15601 GCA_932195095.1 Andricus curvator
CCGGAGCTCTCGGGCGATGGGGTCGCCACATCCCTACGCCATAATTACGCCATAAAATTATTATTATTATTATTATTATTATAACATTAAGCCATTTCTCTTTCGGGGTAGGCATTATTTGCTCGGTTGGAAAAATAGTAGTGTGTGGATGGGTATATAGGTATAGGGTAGATAGGTGTATAGGTGTAAGGTATAGATATTTTAGATTGATCTAGAATTCTCGTATTCTTGATTTAAATGACACGTTCGTTCCGCAACACTGCTCCGACCCAGGTTGCTGATCAATCTCTCTAGCGATCACCCCAAGTGCATGGCAGAGCCTCACAAAATTGTTATGTACGGTTGCCCACTTGGGCCCATTAGTATCCAAGGTCTTTGTTTCAGGCGTCATTCACTCTATTGTCACTCTGTTTACAAACTATTTGTCGCCACACTTTTCTGTCCTGGCATACTACTCTAGCTTCCTTCACGTCCATGCATTTTCTCATGCAAGCTCTCGTGTTTCTATGGCTACCTTTCTGTTGATAATTTTGGTTTTTTTGAAGTCTCACCCTGGAATAATTTTCACATGAGAGGGCGAGACTTCAAAAAATCAAAAATTCGCTAGGTTTTTTGTTTATGCAAGGGTACTGACTTAGTCGTGCCATTCGTTTTTCTATCAATAATTATAATATTCTTTTAAAACTGTTCGTGTGAAATAAAATTTCCTAATAACATTCAAACTTTCTTCATTTCTCGTTATATGTAGAAGAAAAAATAATTATATAAAAATTCGTGTAAATGTGAGAGTTGTTACAAAAATTTTCGTAATTCCAAAGAAAAATAATATTAAAAAATGTTTTAATCAATTCTTTCTCTTGAAAACCCATTCAAAGAATTTAATTTCATTTCACTCTCATTGTTCCCATTTTTAATTATAATAATTGCCTTATTGTATTTCTTCATCTATAAATAATAACAAATAATAAATTATTTACACAAATTACTCATAAATCTAAATTCATAATAATTAGATATAAATTTTATTTTATTTAAAGAAAAAAAACAGTATTTTCATTTAGGCAATATAACCTATACGATACACAGTACTTAACTTAATGTGTAAGTGTCATATGCATTGAAATGTTATTCAAAATAACTTAGCACACTAATATTATTTTTGAAATATTACTTAATAAATGCAACAGATTTTCAATGTAATTTGTCAATTTGTGAGGTGTCATTTTCAAATTCCCCTCGAAACTCGCGCGAAACTGTCAAAAGTGTCGTCTGCTATACTCAGATTTTTGGCATTTTTATTATTTTGAGAATAACTAGAACATTGAGAGCCACCACCCCGAACTCTTAGAGTAGAGTAGAGACTCTCGGTGGGAGAGACGAAGCGTGCGATCCACACGTGTTAAAAAAGCTGGACTCGAGAAATTTCCCCTCGCTGCCGACCTCTGGCATAGGGTATGTCCTGACAACTAAACCACTTTTTTTATAAGAAAAACTTTCCTGATGGAGATATTTGGGTCTGACCACGTTTTACCAACTTTTACTGTCATGACCGGAAATTACCGGTCTGGTGAGGTATTACCACAGTCAGGCCGACCAGTGCCCATCACTACCTGTAGTACCCTAAATATGCACCAGACCCAAATAATTTTTGGGCCTTTTCGATTTGAATTTTTTTTATTATCCGCCATTACAAGGAACGACAATACTCCTGGGACACCCTGTATATCTATAGTTAAAAGATTGACATAAGGACAACCGCAGGATTTCGCCGGGAGCGGGTGCTAGCCTGAAAAATTGCACTCGCTCCCAAGCGAAATCGCGCCAAAATTTCAGCTGTAACCACGTCTCACGACCGTGAGATAGGTGGTTACAGTCTGCGACGAACTCAATACGATGATCCGGCAAAAGTCTCGTGCACCCTGAGGACACGGAGCGACCCAAGGACGACCGCCTTCTGCATTTTCCCCGCAAGTGTCCCAGCCTTTTTTTGAAACGGAGGGATGCTTTTCAGGCTATTAACCAGTGAAACCTTGGCACCTCCAAGAGCGCCGATGATCAAGACGATTAGCTTAACAGAATATTCCGGGTATAACCGTCGCAACTCCCTTATAAGGTCCTTATACCTCTGTTTCTTTTTTTTCTCCTTGGCTGTGACGTTTTTGTCAGCTGGTGCTGAAAATTCGATAACGAACATGGTTCGTTTCTCGAAGTCAAGGAGAACTATGTCAGGCCTCGAGGGCGCAACAGAAACAATTGTCGAGAATACGACGTTCCAGTATATGCGGCACTTCTCATTTTCGACAATTGACTCTATTTCTCTAGGAGCGTTTAGCGGAGAGGTATTTGTGTTAATGCCGTAAGAGTGACAGAGATGGTAATAAAGCACTCTTAGTGCCGCATTGTGCCTTTGGATGTAAGTCGTTCCCGCATGAGTTGGACAAGTAGATAGTATGTGTCCTAGATGCTCGGGGCGTGCATGGCACGCTCTGCAGCTATCTCAGGAAAGCAAACGTTAGCTCATACGACATCGACTGATCTTCCACATTTCTGTGGAAGATGCCGTGCATCCTCTTCTCGAGGAGCTGTTCGCGGAAGTTTTTCTCCTGTGCTATCTTAGTCCGGGCCTTCAGGAGTGAGTATTCAAGATGGATAAGATTTGATGCATTTTGCTCACCCCTAATATTGAAGTCAAGGCCGAGTGTTTCAGCAGCCTCCTCCACTGCTTTGTACAGAAACGCCCCTCTGCCCACTTCTTCGTGTTTTCTGACCATTTTAAGAAGAGGGTCTTGTCCATTTGCGACCATATGTGCTGTACCCAGAATAATCCTGTTGTGAAGACATTCAAGATTCAGTATTCCGCGACCACCTTGACGGCGTGAGATGTAAAGTCGTGGAACAGAAGACTTAAGGTGCATGATTTTGTTCATGTGCATAACCTTTCGGGACCCGATATCGAGGGATCTGAGCTCGTCCTTCGTCCATGGAACTACTCCAAATGAACAGAGTACTACGGGGACGGCAAGCATGTTCGTTGCAGATACTTTGTTCCTCGCCGACAGTTCGGAAGACCATATCCATCGGATGAGACGTTTGTATCTGCATCGGAGAGTATCCTTTATAGATGTCACATCCTGAATGCGGCTTTGTGGCACGCCCAGGTATGTATAGGTCTCTCCAGCGCAAAGATGTCATATAGCGCTTCTATCAACGAGCTCAGGATCTTCGGGGATGCTATTAAGTTTTCCTTTCTTCAAATTAACCTTGGCGCATTTCTCTAGCCCGAACTCCAGTCCAATCTCTTGAGTGTACTCTTTGACAATTTTTCGAGCTAGATGTAGTTTCTCTTGATTTCTAGCATAGATCTTAAGATCATCCATGTAAAATACATGAGTGACCTTATGCTTTCGCTTTCCAGGTTTGCCGCAGAGGTACCATTCGGAATGGCGGAGTGCGAGAGATAGTGGCAATAATGTGAGGCAAAAGAGGAGAGGGCTCATGGTGTCGCCCTGAAACACACCTCTCTGAAAGGTGAAACTGTTAGTGATCACACGATATTTTCCAGATGAGATAGTAAATCTGGGTTTCCAAAGTGGCATTAATCTCTCTATGCACCTCACGATGTGTGGATGAACCTTTAGGCTTTCCAACAGACAGATGATAAGTCTATCGGATGTTGAATCGAAAGCTTTCCGGTAATCAATCCAGGCCATCGATAGAAGTCGCTGATAGGATGCTGCATCTTTACAGACACATCTATCGATGAGCAAGTTCTCCCGACATCCTGCTACGCCTTTCTTCGAGCCACGTTGTTCATACATCTCTCGCCACACAGGTCCAATTGTCTGAACAATCCTATCATTTAGGATAGCTGTGAAGATCTTATACAGTGTGTTCAGACAAGTTATTGGCCTGTAATTCTTAGGGTCAGCTGAGTTGCCTGTCTTCGGCAGGAGCACTTTGTGCCCTTCTACCAACCACTCCGGAATGGGCTCTTCCGACTTTAGATATGAGGTGAAAATTCGGGCCAGATGCTGGTGGGTTGAAGGAAACTTCTTCCACCAAAAGGTCTTGATACCATCTGGTCCCGGAGCGAAATAGTTCTTCAAGCTACTTAATACGTTTTTCACCTCCTGGGTAGTGATAGGTGGGCATTCCTCCTCAGCTGTTATGAGGG
Organism: Andricus curvator; assembly: GCA_932195095.1. NCBI lineage: Eukaryota > Metazoa > Arthropoda > Insecta > Hymenoptera > Cynipidae > Andricus > Andricus curvator. Next base: position 4,175 of record CAKNYM010050409.1, read on the forward strand.
CATTGCAGAGCTCCTTGAAGCTATTTATGTTCTTTGAGCTTTCTTCAAGTGGATGTTGGATTTTGTAGACTTCTCTCCAAAATGCTTCTACCTCCTCTGGGTTGGGCGGATGGTCGACAGTAACTGGAGGGTCTTGGAAGAGTCGAGATGAGTCAGACAAAAACTGTTGATTTTCTCTGACCTACCTCTTTCTCCGCTCTAGACTTCTCCTAGCGTTAGATAGTACTCGTATTCTGTCAACAATATGTTGCCTGATGGTCAGTAGCTTTGACTTGTTGACTGTGTGATGACGAATCCACAGTTCGCGCGCGAACTGTCGAACCTTGGCAGTGAAATTCTTGCCAGCTGTTATGTAGTCAATCACACACTGAATGCGGAACGCGTACTGTCTGGCCCAGCCTATCTTTGTGCTGAGTTGATGCATTCGTATTTTGGTTTTATGATCAACCGTTGGTTTTATTTTACGGTTTGCATCTGCCAAAGTTCTCGCTGCATTTTGCACACTATATTGATAGCCCAGAGGTCGGATTCTTCGGAAAAATCTCCACGAAGCTCATCATCCAGTTCAGTCAGATCTTTGGGCTGGGGAGAAACCTGAATGTTGATGTTTCTCCGGGTCTTAAAGCATCGTTCTTCCTCTATTGGATGCCTGTTCGAGGTTGGTCTCAGTGTCGCCTCTCTTTCTCTGTTGCCGGCTTGCTCTGGCTGCGGTTGAGTAGGCGCTCCGCTTATATACCCCTTTTCCGGAGATCCTCGGCACGGTTTCGCAGACATTTTTGCGAAAAATCCGAGAGCTCTGCACTGAGCGAAGAATTCCCGTGTAGTTCGGGTTTACACCCCAATAGTTCGGGTGGTTTATCTTTTTTTTTGTTTCACACGAAGGTTTGGTGCGCTTACACTACTGAGACGTGCGATCACCCGAACCATTCGGGTGCTCAACCGAAACAGCAGCAACCGAAGTGGTGGGGGGCCCGCCCCAATATTTGGGGAGCTTGCACGAATGATTCGGCTAGTGGCACGAATGATTAAGGTCGTTATATAACTGGAATCAATTAAAAATCTTACACGTTGATGATTACAGTTCAACCCTGTCCTAAAGCACTACATGTGCATTATCGAGTTTTCAATCATGTGATTTACCTAATCTTAGAATGCTCCGTTAGTATAAATATGAGTGATGAACAATAAATTCGACATAACCTAGAAAGAGTGACATTCGGGAAGAACCTGATGTTCATCAGCTGCGGCCATTAGCGAATATGCGCAAACGTCGAACGCGCAACATCCAACGCGGTTCACGACTCGAATCTCCTGAATCATTCGTGCAAGCTCCCCAAGTATTGGGGCGGGCTCCCCACCACTTCGGTTGCTGCTGTTTCGGTTGAGCACCCGAATGGTTCGGGTGATCGCACGTCTCAGTAGTGCAAGCGCACCAAACCTTCGTGTGAAACAAAAAAAAAGATAAACCACCCGAACTATTGGGGTGTAAACCCGAACTACACGGGAATTCTTCGCTCAGTGTGGGTGTTTCTCGCACCACAGAGCATGCAGTCGCGCTATGTAACCTTTTCGTTCAGGGGCTATACTGGTATCATAGCACTCCAGCAGGTCGTCCCTGAGTCGATCCGTCCACTACACCTGCGCGTTACATATCCATCCTGGGAATAGGGAAGACGATAGTCTTCTGAGTGAAGTTCACGAAAAGTTGCATCATTCAGGAGAATATCTAGAGCGCAAACTCCAGAGCCTCCCACTAAAATCTCCAACACGAATGGTGGGAGGAAGACACGCCGTGATCCTATAAAAACTCCTACACGACAGAAAACGAGGAGTTGGAGGCTTGCGGGCGAACCGCAAGGATCAGAAGGGAAGTAGTACTTCCGGAGTGGCTTGAGATCCCTCTTTCTCTTGTCCTGTCCCATACTGTTTCCTGAGAAAAGAATTTTAAGAGCGTTCGAACTCTCTTAATCTTCTTCCTTTAAAATTGATCTTTGTGGAGTCATTCAAGCATCCAATTTTTGTTGAGTTAAATCTCTGAATTTGATTTCTTTACGCGTTATAATCAGATGACTTTTGATATGCACTCTATTTCTTTGATTGAATTTTAATACGTGACCACTGACGAGTAGAGCGAGTTTCTCGTGCCCTAGTCCAGGAAGTGGCATGTAATAAAATCTGTCATCTCTACAAAGTACCGTTAAAGTCTTAGGAGCAGACTGATTGTCTCGTCCTTCTAACCTGGTCCAAAAAGGCTATAATCGGACTTTGTAGAATCAAGTGTATTTTTTCTCAAAAAATACTTAAACTTACTAGAAGGTCCCTTTAGAGGGAAAACGCTATCACTCTAGACACTATAAATCTTTCAGAGACTTTTCTCTCTCTCTCTCTCTTTTGCAAGAAATACATTTTATGTGACTCCGGTGCATTAACGCGTTTTTATGCGACAGCGTAGAGTATCGTAATGTTGTACATTACGATACTGCGGACGATCACTCTTCACATTACACTCCGCTGTATCGTAATGTACTACATTACGATACTGTGCGCTGTCGCAACAAAACTTGTAAATGCACCGTCGCCACATAAAATAATATATGCGCCAATGAGCACAATTCGGGACTTCACGTGACTCGCTTACAATGCTCGTAGGATTTATCTCGCCTCGGCTTCGCCTCGGTTTCGATCGTCCTACGAGCATTGCCGCTTGTCGCGTAAAGACCCTCATTATGCGCCTCGGCGCATAATATACTATTGTATACCTAAACTCTACCTCGAAAAGAGAAAATTTTACCGTTGCTACGAAAGCGAATTTTGACTAAAAGGATGCGACCCTAATCCCGTGCCATTTACTCACCTGTGAAATATTAAGATTTAGGACCCCGGGTTAGAAGCTGAGGCTTCATATTATTTGAAGGATTAGTCCTAATTTATCAAACGTTAAATCTTGAGTAAAAGTATGAAAGATATTTAGATTCCTTGAGTAATGCACCATTTGACTAGATCTCTGTTTTTTTTTGTAAATATGAAGTTTTAGGTTAACAAATAGACTTTGCTTAACAACGAATCCCATGTAAGAAGTATCTTAAATGTAGAAAAATAGAATTACTGAATAACTTTTAAAGGAAATATTCCAAAAGAATTATTATTAATAAAATAAATAAGATTTAAATCTAGTATTGGTTATATCGAAATACAGTTATGAGAATAAGCGAATAAAATTTAAGAATGAGCAGTAAAAATATCGTTGCCAAAGGCTACGAAAAAGAGTTGAGACTTTTAAATGCGTATAAACCTCGGACAAGTGCGAATATCTGAATATTACCAGAGAATAGAGAATAGGGACATATGTATTTTTATAAGCTAGCATAGATTCTTTTTGAAGAATCGTTGTATTTCTTAACAGAGAATCTAACTTTTTCTCTCATGTTAACCCCTTTTTCAGTTGAACATTGACAAATGTTCAACATTGACAAATACCTATATATATATATATATATATATATATATATAGGTATGTATGTCTACAGTAAATCAATGAAATACATTGTGCGTTATTCAGTGTAATAGGCTCATAACACGGTGGATTCGCATAAAATACTTTAAATCCTGTCAAATTCCCTGGAAATACCCCAAAATCCCTTAACATTTTATTTTATTTTGAAGTTTTCCAAAAATTCTTAAAATTGATCTCAAAAACTGTTAAAATCCCACAAAAGTCTTTGAAGCCCCTTGAAATTTTCGTAAAATCTCGAGCTACTTGTAATCGTTAAAATAGCATAAAATCACTCAAATATATTTAGAAATGCCAGCATGGAACTTTTGAAACAATTAAGGTCCTCCAAAATAATCTGAATCTTGTTAAAAATGTCTTAAAATCCCACGATACCTCTGAAAGTCTCCATTTATTCAATAAAATAATTTCAACCCTTCAAATTAGTTAGAAAAATCCTAAAAATCCTTAACCCTCCGTCTACAGACAGGGGCTTTCAAGGCACACAAGATTTTTCAAACTAGGATATCTCGTCTACGAGAAAAGATTTTTATTCAAAAAGTTTTAAATAATTAACACTATCAACAATTAGGCCATGCAGTAAATACTTTAAGAAGTAGCCCAGCATTTTACAGGTCTTTTTGGAAAGCCAACAACAGTTCTAAAACTGACTCGGACTTAAAAGACCCTGTCTGTAAACGGAAGGTGGGAAAAAGAAGTCTGTAAACGGAGGGTTAAAATTTTGTTTTATTTCATGGTGAAGTTTTCTAGAAATACCTTAAAATTGATCTTAAGGCCATGTTATACATTAGACACGTAAATCAGCCAGTCCTGAGATCGATATTTTTTGTCCCATATTTAAAAATAAAAGTTAAAATAGAGCGGAAAAAATGTGGGAAAATATTAATAAACATAAAAGGACAGTGTGTGGTAAAGCATAGAGTTGGGGAAGAAAAAAAAGTTATGATTGGAATAACAAATATCGAGCGACATTCAAGCGATCTGCATTATCAACAGTACTGACACCATGGATATATCAAATATCAATTTATTTATTTGCACCAAACCAGCAAATATTATCAAGTGTAATTATTGCAACCGATGTTTGCATCATTTTCCTCAAGACATGTGAGCCAGAACCTCAAAAGTGTTTCATTGGGAACATTAAAAATTGGTTACAGTGTTCTACAGCAAAGTAGGTATTTTTGTGAATTTCCTTATTTATTACATTTTTTTCTTCAACATTTCGAGGCAAATGTTGTATAAAAACGCAGATTACCGTTTCCTGATGCTTTCCCCAAAGTTTCAACTCGATATCTCATTTTGTGTGGACATGAGTTGTTGCACAACAAATGCCGATATTGCTCCGGTTTTAATTTCTTCTAACAAATTTTTTTCTAAATTTCGTTCCAAATGTTGTATACAAACGTACATTATTGTTTCCTGAGGCTTTCCCCAAAATTTCAACTCGATATCTCATTCGGTGTGGACGTGAGTTGTTGCAAAAAAAATTATCGATAATTTAGGTCACGTGACTCATGTATAACATGGCCTTAAGCTCTTTGGAAATCATACAGAGTTAGATTTTATTTATTTATTATTATTATTATTTTTGATGAATTCGAATATTTTCTTAGTGTTATCTGAAAACCAAATTTTCGTACGAGAAACTGAATATGGAATCAAATTAAAATGGATTCAAATATTCTTCTTATTTTTATTCTTTTTCCTTTTTTATTTGGCAGGAATGGCTTCTGAAACCAAATTTTATTCAAATAAATCAATGCAATTTTGAAAAAGTACTCATCTTAACGTTGATCGGTAATGCTGCAAATGTTCGAAATTGGACACTGCTCGTGTGCGCGAAGGGAAATAACTGGCAGGGTTTGAGTGAATTTCAGACCGACCGCCATCGATTTTTTAGTCTCTTCGAAACTGACCAATCTTGAAGAACGAAGGTGTCTTCTTTCTTCCACATTTTGCGAGCTTCTGAACCCAAAAAACAGGTTTTCGCGAATGTGTCTGTCTGTAGATTTTTAGTCTGTTAGCACGATAACTTTCGAAAGAATGGACATATTGGATTGGCCTTTGGTATACTCTTTTAGTGTCCTAAACTGAAGGTCAAGTTCGTTAGCCAGCCATTTTGGATGAAAATTTAAAAAGTTAGAGCTTTTTCATAATTTTTGAGATCACTTTTTTCAGAATTAAAAAATTCTATGTACAGCTATTCGTAGTACTCAACGAACAATTTATCCTCATGACTCTTTCCGATAAAAAAAATTACCAGAGTTATAGCACTTACAATATTCAAAAAAACAAACGAAAATGAAAATTTAGAGCCAAACAACATACGATATGAAAAAAGTCTCGAGAAGAAAAACGTTGCTTTTTGAACACCCTACAAGATTAAAAATTCCATTTGCGGTCAAACTATGCAAGATACGAAAAAAGATGAATCAACAAAAATTGTGCATCCAAAAAATATCTACAAATTTTGTATGAATTAATTTTTTATAGGATGCGTAGTTTTTGTTTTATTCGTAAAAAACAACATTAAAAATAAAAAATAATTTTTTTTTTAGACAAACGACACAAGCTACGAAAAAAATGAATAGACAAAAGTTGTCCATCCAAAAAGAAATACAAATTTGTTATGATTCCTTTTTAAAGGAGATGTAATTTTTGTTTTAATCGTGTAAAATAACATTAAAATCAAAAAAATTAAATTTTTGGAAAAACGACGCAAGGTACGAAAAAAAATTATTAACAAAAGTTGTTCACCCAAAAAAGATCTATAAATTTGTAATGAATCATTTCTTGATGGAACACCTAGTTTTTGTTTTAATCGTAAAAAATAAAAAAATAAAATATGAACGCTGCGCGGGCACATTCTCTTTGCGCGCTGCGCGCGCGGCTCGCGAGTTTGAGCCCGCTTAGGTCAAAGCGTCAACAACTGTAATTTCATGATTGTGAATTCTCTTTTGTTGAAGCTCCTTCGGCTTTAACGAACACATTCTTATCACGTATCTCGTGCTTCGCACTCAATTTTGTCCAAAATGTGAACTTTTCTACATTATGTTCAACACTATTATATCTAATGTATATTATATTTATTTCTGTACCTCGATCTGGTACTGCTTATTCAGATATTGCAAAATAATGTCCAAATTTTATTTTTCATGATGACTTAATTATTTTCTCCTTACTTTGCACTAATTTTTATTCTCATCTGCCCTGAAAATGCGCCCGGTTTGACTATGAAGAGGGTTCTCAAAGCACCTACGGCCTTGACGATTACATTATCATTGCGATACTCGCGCTTCGCGCTCAACAGCTAGGTTATACAGACGATTGCTTTTGAAAAATAAAACCACGTACACAAAATGAAACGGAATATGAGAAATTTGTATGTTTTTCGTTAAAATGTTTTTAAAAATTAGATTTCCTTATTAAATATAATTTACATTGTTGAAATAAGTAATACAAAAAGTACGAAAAAGAAGTTTATTTTAATGCATGTTTTACCATAATATAGTAATATAGACAAGTTTTCTTGTCGTGTACAAAAAAATTTCGGAAACTCTTTAAAAAAATTTGTTTCCAAATTTGAAAATGCTCTTACTTCTTGAATTTTGATCGAATCAACAAATTTTATTAGAATAGTTTCGAACTATATTTCATATCTAGTAAAAATTTGGATTGAAATTTTTGAAGATGTTGTTATTAATCACTTTTTTTATTTTGTTCGTAAAAAACAACATTAAAAACAAAAAACTAAATTTGTGGACAAACGACACAAGCTACGAAAAAAGATGAATAGACAAAAATTTTGCACCCAAAAAAGATCTACACATTTTTTTATAATCACTTTTTGGTAGGATGCGTAATTTTTGTTTTTATCGTGAAAAATAACATTAAAAATTTGTTTAAATGTGGAAAAACGACACAAGGTTCGAAATTTTTTACGGTTCATAAAGCGCGTACATCGAAACGTAAACAGTCAGGGCCGCCTAAAACGTTTCCATAATATTGCGCAATATACTTGACTGAGTATAGTGGTGCACTGCGTCCCTTCAGAAGCGGAGTCGTAACCGTCTCTCGCCCTGCCCCCTGAGAAACTGCAGGGTCCAGCAATTCCAGGAATTCATAAAACGCGTGCGATCGCGCGTTCCTCAACAGAGAGTCTGGTGTACAAATATTAAAGTAAGTATATTATTACATTGACGCGTCTTTTTCAAAGACTCCTAAATGCATCTTAAATTCTCCCTAAAACTTATAATATTGCAGTTCAACTATTATAACTATCTTAATATTTCAAGTGGGAGAAATTTAAATATATGTCTATATATAACTCTTTTTCAAACCTAAAGGGCCTATTTGAAGAAAATAATAACGCTTGAGGAAATCTAAAAGATTTTCGAATATTTTAAGATTTTTTTTTTCCACCCTCTATTCGTAGTAATTTTCAATTGATTTCAATGGTTTCCGAAAGTATCTACAAACATTTCAAAACACTCAATTTTTCCTCGAAAATGAGGCGCACACTTGTAACTTGACTCTCAAGATGCTCCTCTTTGTCCAAACCGACCAAAAAACCACAGTCTAACTTCAGTGTCTCATGTAGCGAGTCGACCTTTCGAAATAGGGAAAGAACAAAATATAAAATTTTGCAGTTTCATTATTTTTCAATAAACTTTGTTTCTGTATATATAAATATTCATACAAGATTTTATAACCGCGTAAACAAAGTGTATTTTGTATCTTCGAAATTGACTGAAAATGGAGCAACCTACCACCTACTTTAAAAAGATGAGTTTTTCTTCATTTTATACCAATTTATATTAATTTCTGCTGAAGTAAAATTTTTCTTCATGTAATGATAGAAGTGAGGTTGGGGGGGGGGGGGGGGGTAAATCGTTCAAGACATTTTGAGGTGTTGGAAAACTCGAAAATTAAATTGATGGCGTCTCCCTTCACGCCTTATTTTCAAAGATTCCTAAATGCATTTTTAAACTCTCCCAAAAACAAAAATATAATATTGCAGTTCAATTAATATAACTATTTTAATATTGCAAGCACGAGAAAATTTAATATATGTCTATATATAACTCTTTTTCAAACCTAAAGATCCTATTTGAAGAAAATAATAACGCTTCAGGGAATTTCAAGGATTTTCAAATATTTTAGGATCTTTTTCCGCTCTCCATTAGTAGGAATTTTCAATTGATTTTGATGGTTTCGAAGGAATTTCAAAAATTTTTCAAGAAATCCTAACATTTTAAAGCTTTTCGCAAATTGCCAGGGATTAAAAATTATATTATTACATTGACGCGTCTTTTTCAAAGACTCCTAAATGCATCTTAAATTCTCCCTAAAACTTATAATATTGCAGTTTAATTATTATAACTATTTTAATACTTCAACCAGGAGCAGATTTCATCTAGATCTATATATAACTCTTTTTCAAATTGAAAAAAAAAAAAAAAAAAAAAGACTTATTGGCTCCTGTTTTAGAGGTAGGCCAGTATTCGGCTCTGGACACATATTAACTCCTATCAAATACAACGCTGCTGAAGGCTGGTAACCTTCTCAGAATAAATCACCAACCAATTGAGACTCTCGGTTTCCTTTCTCCGTCCTCACCCCCCCCCCCCCCAAAGACACACACACAGTAACAGAAGTATTGGTGGGACTGACGTTACAGATAGACTATCCACCGTACGACAAATAATCACTTAACTTGGACATGATTTCGGCTCGCAAAACAAATTTCGCGCATAAAGGTGTTAGTTGGGTGTACAATCTAAACATGAATAATACAAACAATAAAGTAGCCTCGGAATGGACTGAAACTTGGATCGACAAAATGCATACACACGGTAAACGTAAAGGTCGAATTTCAGGCGATGAATGGAGAATGGGTGTCTGGAATGCTAGAGGAGTGAATGACCTTAAAATAAGAGAACTACGAGAAACTATGCATGCAAGGAAACTAGATATTTTATGTGTACCTGAGACGAAGAAAAAGGGTTGCGAAAGTAGAAACATAGAAAATGGGGTGTTGAAAGGCGGTTTTGAAATATGGTCAGGAGTAGGTAGTGAATCAAATCGTAGTCAAGGGATCGGTTTAATTATGAATAAAAAAGCAAGACAGCATCTCAAAGATCATGATTTTGTATCTCCCAGATTGTTGTGGGCTAGAATGAAGGTAGGAATCAGAAGGTTATTTATCATAGCGTGCTACGCCCCAGTTGACAGTGAGCCGCGAGAAGTCAAAGACGCTTTCTGGGACACTTTAAATGACACAATAAGTACTTGCGATCCAGGCGAAAGAATAATTCTGCTAGGAGATATGAACGGATGGGTCGGCGTTCAACGTCAGGATACAGATACAGAAAGGGTACTAGGTAAATTTGGGGATCCAAGAAAAAATTATAACGGGGAAAAATTAGTTAGCTTATGCCTAGAAAAGGGCCTATTTATTACCAATACTTGGTTTCGACATAAAATGATCCACACGTACACTTGGTGTAAAGGAAATAACCGCAGTGTAATTGACTTCGTTATTGCGGATGAAAGACTAAGAGAACTAGTTGTAGATACAAGAGTCATGAGGGGATCCGAATGCAATACTGATCATTATCTTTTAATCTCTAAAATAAACTTAGGCCGGGGATGGAAAAGAAAGAGAACAGAAAAAACGAAACAAACTCGAATAAAGATTGAAAATTTACAGAAACCGGAAGTGCGAATAGAGTTTCAAAATAAGTTAAGCGAACGCATAGATAGGGCAACTTGGGAAGCGCTTACGAGCATTAAAGATATAGAGGGCGCGTGGGCTTTATTACGGGATATCATTGTTAAAACTGCAATTGAAGTGTGTGGTACGGCAGTGGTAGGAAGAAAGTCTGGTGATGCATGGTGGAATGATGAAATTCAAGCAGCCCAGCGAGAAAAGAAAAAAGCGCACAAGAGAACATTAAACATGACAGGTCTTAGCGATGAGGAGAGAAATAGACTCAAAAATGATTACAAAGACAAAAAGAGGAAAATGAAACGACTAGTCAAGGAGAGTAAAGAAAAAATCAGAACAGAAGAAGAGAACAAAATACAAAACGGCTTTGGAGGAATAATGAAACTACTATATAAACAGTTGAAGGAAAGTAAAAGTACAGAGTTTGTTAGCATGAGAAACAGCAAAGGTGAAATGCTATATGATATAGACGGGATAGTAGACGCTTTAAAAGACTCTTTTAAAGAACTATTAGGAGGTGAAGATATAGGACAACAAAACTGCGACATAGAACATAATGCATTAGAAACCCCAATTGAAAAAGTCTGTGTCACTGAGGTCCGAGACATAATTAAGAACTTAAAAAACGGTAAGGCTGCTGGCATAGACAGTATTAGTGCTGAAATGCTCAAATACGGTGGCGAGTACATACCTCACAGGTTGTGCGAATTAATAAATTTATGTATCGAGACGGGGAAAGTCCCAGACGATTGGAAAAAAGCGATTATCGTACCAATATACAAAAGAAAGGGAGATAAAAACAGCTGCAGTAATTACAGAGGTATCAGCCTACTAAGTACCGTAAGTAAAATATACTCAAAAATACTTATTCGTAGGGTAATGGAAATCACAGAAGAAAAAATATGGGAAGTCCAAAGTGGATTTATGCCAGGAAGATCATGTACAGATCAGATATTTAGCCTAAGACAGATCACAGAAAAAAGCTTGAGAGTAGGAAAGAAATTTTTCTGTGCATTTATTGACCTAGAAAAAGCATTTGACACGGTAAATAGAAGTAAACTTTGGGAAGTTCTTAAAGAGTACGGAGTAAATGGAGGGCTCCTGCAAGCAATAAAAACAATATATACAGGTAGTAAAGCGAGCGTAAGGGTAAACGGGAAACTGAGTGACTGGTTCGATATTA
>CAKNYM010050409.1:15611-37529 GCA_932195095.1 Andricus curvator
CTTGGATACTAATGGGCCCAAGTGGAGAACCATACATAACAATTTTGTGAGGCTCTTCACTTGGGGTGATCGCTAGAGAGATTGATCAGCAACCTGGGTCGGAGCAGTGTTGCGGAGTAAACGTGTCATTTAAATAAATAACACGAGAATTCCAGATCAATCTAAAATATATATACCTAACACTTATATACCTATCCACCTCATACCTATATTCCTACATACCTTATACCTATATACCCATATACACACTACTATTCTTCAACCGAGCAAGTCACGCCTACCCCGAAAGGGAAATGGCTTAATGGTATAATAATAATAATAATAATACCATTAAGCCATTTCCCTTTCAGGGTAGGCGTGATGACCGAGCACGCAGCCCGAGGTAAATACAGATCCACCAGACGCGCGTCCTAGGCGCGCTCAAACTTGCGAGCCGCGCCTTGCTTTATACGAGCATCCTCTCGCATTTTCAAAACTATTTCGTACATCTAAAAATTCTCCTTCATTTTAGTTAAATATCAAAGATTGAGGATTGAGCTGTCAGGAAAAATAATTTCAAATCGTGTCCGAGTTCAAGTGAAATTAAATCAATCAAATATTTTCCTTAATTTTACCTAAAGTATAGCTTATTAATTTCAATTTAACTGCTTCAAACTCCTACAGTCTATACTATATTCTTTCAAATAAGTTTACAACAATAATATATTTAAATGCATAAATGGAATTCTTTTAACAAAGTATAGGGATGTATTTACTTAAAAATAGACTTCTATTATATAATTATGTGCACTTACAAAAGTTTATGAAAAATTACTTCCTTATGATTAGAAATAATTTATTTCAAATAAACAGGTAAAGTTATGACATTCCGGTACATACTAAAAGTGGGGTTGCCAGAGGGATGTTTCATATATGACTTAATCACATTAATCAAAGAGTTTCCATATATGAAAGCATCACCCTTGATACCTGCAATAATGGTGGTCTAAGGAAGATTTTTGAATACTTTAATAGTCTAATAAGATTCATTAAATACGTATACTGTGTAAACAAAACTACAATTATATAACATTTAAACTATTTAGGAATTTTACTTGATTAATTATGAAAATAATCTTTAATGTTTCTGAAGACACTTTATTTAAAATAAATTTGTTGAATGTTTGCTGGAAAATAAAAGAAAATTTTCTTAAAAACGAAATTACTAAAATGATACATGTGTTTGATAGACTGTGAAAAATTTATTTTATAAGTTTGTGCAAATATTTTAAATACAATCTTTTAGATACTTCTTTAACACTTGGCTTTTACGATCTCTTTTATATGAAGCTATGGTATCGGTTTTTGGCAGATATTTCAAACCGATTAACAGTTAAATAAACTCTAAAAATTGATGGATTGAGATGTTAATTAAATTTTTTTTAATATACGATCGTTTTTCAGAAATATTAAAGATAAACAAATGTTAATAATTCCTTAATAATGAACTTAAAATTCAATTCTGCTTTTTAATTAATAGTAGCATATCATACAAATATTCCCTATTAGTTTCTTATTAAATTTTCCCTGGAGAGGAAACTTAAAAGGCCTCGAAACGTGCTGGATCCTGGTAGTATAAAAAATACGGATAAATAATAAAGAAATGATAGCGAGGCGGTTTGGTTGTCTCTTTCTCCCTCTTTTTCAATTGTCATATATCAGTCTCTAATGCGCCGTTTTACAATGTTATTTGAAAACATATTTCTCTTATTTTAAATCTTTTTGTGCAATTATTTTACACAAATTGACTTTCTTGCGTATTTGTTTTTAAAAACGGTTTTTTTTTTAAGGAACATACTTCTTTTTAAGCCTTCTTGTGCAATTTTGTTGCACAATTTAACTGTTTTAAGTTTATGTTTGGCTGAAAAATGTACATTCAAATGTTTAATAAACAGAGGCATTAAATCAGAGACCCTGCGTCGTCCTCTAGCGTTCGGTTCTTTTACCGCTCTCAAAAGTTTAATTTTTAGTCAGCCAAAAAAAGGAAATATATATTGATGAAACACTTGAATGTAAATAAACTTCGGATAACATGCATGACATGTGCGATGTTACCAAAGATTCTTTGGTGCTTATTTAAAAAAGAAACGGTTTTTGGTGACCAATGAGAAGCATTACCTGCATGAATTTAAAAAATGAACCAATCACGTGTACATGTATGTATGCACAGTTCGGCACGGTTGGATTTTTGCGTAGGAGCGGTACATACCTTCATGCATACGTATAGCCAGCAGCTGCGCGCACGGTTATCGTTCCGTTCGGTCGGAGTAGAATTGGCGGGAAACATCAGGAAGTAACGTGTGATTCCATGCAAAAGGCGGGCTGCGGGTAGCAGACGAGCAACGAGCAGCCGCGTTGTGCGTTGTGCCAGGTCGTGCTGTTGTGTGTTACGTGTTGCTGTGTGCGTGGTGTCTTGTCAGTAAAATTTTGCTTTATAACTATATGAATCACACTTGCATAAACTGAAAATTATTCGACTTGCTTCTTCGCATTCTGAATCTACTAAACAATATTTCAAAGTGAAACGTGTAAGTTAACAATCTTGTGTATTTAATTTGCCATAATAGAGTATTATCCCCACGCCTCGTTGTGAGTTCCGTTATTTTTATTGTTATTCTTCATATTTTACATTTTCCTCCCTCTCAATTTTATTCTCTCGAAAATCCTGGCTTCACATTCAACAATGAAATATTTACTTAAAAAATGGTTAGAATATTTACAATATTTTTTACTGTAAATACACATTTTTGCAGAGCTTGTGTAATATGACTGGTAAAACGAATTATTTTTTGGAATTTCAAAACGCCTGGGGCAAAAAAAGTTGTACACCCTTATCACCCACCTAAACTTCATGTAAATCAAAAAATATCTCCGGGTTCCCCCTGCTCCTGAATACAAATGTCAACCTAATTTTTGGTACAATTATTGATTCTTGATGACGTGCTAATATTAAAAACAAAATAATAATTATTATTTGTTTTGAAAAAGAAAAAACAATTTTAACTTTAAAAAAAGTATTTTCCTGAACTCGAAATTTTTAATACGCGTGGTCATTCGACGTGAAAAACTGAGTAAATAAGTCTATTCAAATATTTTTCTAAACTAATTACTTAAGGAGGAGTTCTTAGCATTACAAAGTACCTTTTTTTATAACCTGCAGAATGAAAATAATGTTTTGAATGTATTTTGGCATTAGGCTTTTTGACTCAGATTTTCAGGTAAAATCATCACACGTCTTAAAAATGGTTGAATTCGTGAAAAAAGTGTTGAAAAATTGAAGTTAATTTTTTTATCTAATTAATCTCACATTTTATTCCAGCTTAAAATAATTGTGCGACAGCAAAGATCAATAACTGCTTTAAAAATTAGGTTGAAATATTTATATAGGAGTTTTTTTGTCCCAGACGTTTCGGATTACAAAAGAAAAAAATCGTCCACCCCTATTGTATAATAATATTAGAACAAAGATTCGCATATCTAGATAAATTAAAATTATTTGCATTTCATTCCTTGTTAAATTTAATATTGAAGATTTTGCTCCCCAAAAAATACTTTTGTCGTGAGAATATATCTTATTTAAAAAATATTGAACAATTAATTTTAATTAACTTTTTTGACTCCACATAGCAAAATATATTAAGAAAATCAAGTATCTTCTTCTAGAATATTGATTTTGTCGAGATTTGTATATAGAAGTTTTAAATATAGATTGTAGATTCATTGTTATCGAACGAGATTGTTTAAATAGAACAAACAAAATCATTGTAGACACAGCGCCGGCAAAAAATCGCATACGATTCAAATGACAGGGATTGTCTCGCAGTCCCCCTTTCCATTTCCACCATTCAAAATATATTATTCAAAAATAAGGGCATCCATTAATATTATTCAAGACCACAGTTTAAGCAATGATTTTACTGTTAGTCCAAAGTTTCAAAAACATAAAAAATGTAATATACAAGAATCGTCAAATTAGTGGAAAAACGTTCACTAATGAACTACAATAATATATATATATATATATATATATATATATATATATAGCCCAAAGCTTTAAAAATCCAAACTACAAAGTCTTTTCTTCAACTAAAAATAAGGATGACATTAAGTTTTATTACTATCAGAGGGCACAGTCTTCCCCTTTTTTCCCCTATTCTCGAAAAACTCCCCCCCCCCCTTTTTCTCTTTAAATATACGATATTTGAAAATACAATATTTGAATTACGCGGAAAAGTATCTGAAATTAGTAAGTGTACTCATTATTGAATAATAACTAAAGCAATTATAGTACTTAAATTATTTATGAATAAATAAGATACACATTTCAAGCGCTGAACTATTAAAAACAAAATACTTTTTAACAAAATTGGAAGCTGAAACATTTTAAAGCATGTTGAAAATGTGAAAACTGGAGTCAGAAGTTGTTATCCAATATAAAATTGGAACAGTTACAAAATATATAGTACTTTTTAAATAAGTATTAGAAGGTGAACACTTTTTAGTTGAAATGTACAAAGTTAAATACCTAATTAAAAAATTGAATATTCCAAATTCATCATTTGAATTTAGGAGCACTGAAGAGTAGGGTGGAGTGAAAATGCTAAAACAAATCAAATCGTTTGAGCTGAGGGGAAAAAAAAGTTCTGGGTTGGCATTCGACAAAAGTGAAAAAAATTTTAAATAGTAAAATTTAACGATTTCAAATTCAAAATATTTCCTATTGGTTCAAAAGTTATGACGAATTTGTTATATTTACACCTTTTACTAGTGAACAATATTGAACAATAATAAAAAATTACGAAATTAAAAAAAAATTTGCTTAGTCACAATTTTTTTGAAAATGTGCAAAAACCTGTTTTTTTGGATTGAGTCATATGCACACATTTTTGAAAAAGTTGAATATGTCAAACCTGAAATTTATTCATCTTCAACCAAAGAAATATTTTATCATTTTGCTTTTTCGGAAAAAAAAATGTTGTCATTTAGGATTTCATATTTTTTTGCGATTCTGGAACGTTATAAACACCACGAAAAAACGTTTTCCACGAATGAAAAATAATAACATGTTTCTTTGGTTCAAGCTGAAGAAATTTCAGGTTTGAATCAATCCAAAAAAGATGTTTTTGTACATTTTCAAAAACTTTTAAATAAGGCAAAACTTTGTTTTTGAATTTTTAAAATTTTTAATTGTAAATTTAAAAAAGAGAACAGAAGATATTAACCGATTTCAAAAAATTATTCTTTACATGTTTTGGATGTCGACCCACAAATTGTTATCCCTCAGCTCAAACAATTCGATTAATTTTAGCATTTTTACTTTGCTCTATTGAAGAGTGAAGTTTTAAATTTATATTGAAAGTATTAATTATAATAAGGAAGAAATGACAAATCTTGGGAAGAAATATTTATGAGAACGATGTTAAACATATCAAAATTGTGTATTTAACTAATTTTATTTTTTCTCGGACTTTTTTATATCACTGTGAATGGATTTCCAACGACCTAAGTATATTCAATTAAAAAAATATATATTCTTTAATGGGAGAAATCATTTAAAATTATTTTAAAATATAACATTTCTTATAAAAAGATTGTTCTTTTCGACATATAAAAATAAATGTTTAATCTTTCCCCTATTTTCTCCTTTTTCGAGATAAAATCACCTTATTTCCCCTTTTTTGATCTCCTTTTGTGCTGTCATTCCTGTACTATTTTTGTATAATTTATAAACACTGTACTTACAGCATGAACATTTTTTATCGTTAATTAGAGTTTAATTTTCTTAAAAATGTTGCATTCATTGAATTTTGTTAATTCGACTGGGGCCTATTTTTGAAAGACAAAAATTTCCGCCCTTTTTTAATCCAATGAGAAATTGAAAATAAAAATTAAATTTTCATTTTGAATCTCTTTAAGATATTTATAGATTAGGAACCAAATTTATTGTTTTATACAAAGACATATAATAATAATAATAATAAAACATATTTTTCCAGAGATACACTAAAACATTATGTCACCACGAAAGCAAGGAAATCGACCATATACCGTTTGTATTGAAGGGAACATCGGCAGCGGTAAAACTACTTTTCTTTCACATTTTAAAAAATGTGAAAATACCATTGTTATCGAAGAACCGGTTGAACTTTGGCGAGACGTGTCAGGGACCAATTTGCTGGTAAAACTTTAACACAGTATTTATAAGTTGATTAGATTTGGAGTTTTAGCTGCTTTCTTCAGCCGTATGTGCAAAATCGTGATTAGTTTGATCTCAGAAAATATTACATTCAAAACTTTCCTTTATAATTTAAACAAAAATTGTATGGCACTTCACAAAAATTTTAAAACCGAAACTAAAGTCTTTTTATAGAAAATGTATAATATTTATTGCCTAAATACTAGGGCGTAGCGTAAAATGCAAATTTAAAAAAATGAAAGATCCTGGGTCCTATTCTTTTACTTTTACCAAAAAAGTAACTGCGTAAAAATAGTTTAACATTAATTTTTAGATCTCTATGGAATAAGTCTTTTTTGTTCTATTATTTTTTTTTTCACTGAAACAAACGTTCTCAAGAAAAGAAATGTTGAAGAAAGTCCACGATTTTTTTTTCAAAATCAGTGGGCATTTTTAATTTTACTTACTAGTAGACTCCATGAAAAATCTGAGTTGCCATTCACGACCCTTGAAACTCTTAATTTTTGTGTTATCAAAAATTTAACAAAATTCAATTAAAAAAAAATCTAATAAAAATTTTGTTTTAAATACCTGGTAGAAGCTTGTTTACACTTGAGTACGAAAAAATACAACCATTTTTACAGGGAATTAGTATAAATTACAACAAAAATTACAGGAAATTAGAACTTTAGTGTATTATTTGGATCAATTTTATACTATTTTGTATATTGTTAAGGATTGTTGCAATTATATTGTAGTTTTGATACTTTGCAAGGAAGTGTACAAGAACGTACAATTTTTGCATCCAGAAAGTAGTTCTTTTTGGATACAGAGCATTAAGGTAAAAATAACTTTTTTCCAATTTTATGGAATTTATTTAATTTAAATACTCATCACGCTAGGTCAAAAACAAATATTTCAATGCAAAAACTGTAAATTCTTGTACTTCCTTCGTAAATGTTACAACTGCAATAAAGTACCATAAAGCTAGAAACAAAGTACACAAATGCATAAAATATGTCTGAATAAGTAAAAAATTCTACCTTCGTGTAATGTTTTTATTTGTTGAATTTATTGTATTAAGTTACAGTATTCTCTAAAAATGTTTGCAGTTTTTTGAATTTTTTGGAAAACGTTTTACCACTAGGGATTGAAAAAATGTGTAATATGAATTAACAAAAAAGTATAAACGTATTTTGAATAGCAATGAAAAACTGACCAATTAGGATTTTCAAACGTCGAAAAAGGTGAATTATTACATTCTCATTCTAATGAGAAGGTATTGGTTTTATGTAAAATTTGACATAGTCGGTTTTCATCAAATCTCCACGTTTCGAGACCCCCTGAGCTAGAAAAAACGATTTTTACGAAGGTGTCTGTCTGTCTGTAGTCTGTCTGTCTGTCTGTAGCCACGATAACTTTCGAAAGAATGATCAGATTTGATTGAGCTTTGGCACACTTTTTTATGGCCCAAAAATAGAGAACGAGTTCGTTAACCAGCTATTTTGGATGAAAATCCAAAAAGTGAGCACATTTTGAAAATTTTTGAGACCACTTTTTTGGAAGATTTGAAAATTCTATGTACGGTTATTAGTAGTGCGCAAAATGACGAACAAAATATTTTTATGACTTTTCGTGATAAAAAAAAATTACTGGAGTTATAGCATTTTCAAAATTCCAAAAAACAAACGAAAATGAACATTTTAAGCCGAAAAACGCACGATATGAAAAAAAGTCAAGAGGAGAAAAACGTTGATTCCTGAACACCCTATAATATTTTCATAACAACTTTTTGAATTTTTCGAAAAATAAAAAATTCAAATTTTGATCGCACAAAAAATTAATGAAAACCCAAAAAAGCCATTTTGCTGTAAAACTATGCAAGATACCAGAAAATATCATCTCACCAAAATTGTGCACCTAAAAAAGATCTACAAATTTCTTATCATTCACTTTTTGATATGACGCGTAGTTTTTGTTTTATTCGTAAAAAACAGCATTGAAAATAGAAAAATCAAATTTTCAGACGAATATTACCAGCTACGAAAAAATGACCGAAACAAAATTTGTTCATCCAAGGAAGAGGTACAAATTTATTGTGACTCATGTTTCGATAGGATGCGTGGTTTTCGTTTTATTCGTGAAAAGAACATTGACAGTAAAAAAATCAAATTTTTGAAAAAACAATGCAAGGTACGAAAACATATAAATGAACAAAAATTGTGCATTCAAAAAAGACTTACAAACCCGTAATCAATTTTTGTGGTAAGAATATATTCAAAATGAAAAAATTAACTTTTTTGATAAACGGCACAAGCTAAAATAAAATGTTAACTAATAAAATTTGTCGCCTGAATGATATCATTACTTTTCATTTGAAATCAAATACAAATTTAGTAATTTGTATATGAAGAACATATAATACGAAGCACAAAGTGCGCGCTCAGTGTATTTACCAAATCGCACGCCGTAAGTGCGCTCAAACTTTTTTGTTTCTATCATACGGTTCAAATGATTTTCAAATCAAATATCGAGCGCGAAGCGCGAGTGTCTGGATGAGAATGTGTTCCTTAAGGTCGATAGAACCTTGAGTAAATAAAGTTCCTTTTGAGTCTAAAATAAAAATAAATTTAACAATCACTTAATATGTAGAGGTTTTGATAATTTTATAATATTTGCAAACAAACTTTTTCTTTTCATCGAAGTCGAACACGAAATTCAAAAATCTAGAGGAGCCTAGCGTAAAGCGCGATGCAAATACGCCCGAGCGCATAGCGCGAGGTGAACACATAATCGAGCGCGAAGCGCGAGATAAATATATGATCTAGCGCGAAGCGCGAGATCCAACAGTCGCGCGCCCTAGGCGCGCTCAAACTTGCGAGCGAAGCGAGCCGCGCGCGAAGCGCGCCATGAGAATGTGCCCGCGAAGCGGGCAGATTTTTTTTTTCATGGAGTCCAGTAGTAATTAAAATGAAAAATGCCCACTGATTTCGAAAATATCAAAAATATTTTTTTTACTTTTTTCACCCTTTGTCAATTTTTCTCGAGAAGGGTTGGTTAAATAAAAAAAAATTATTAGAACAAAAAAGATGTATTTCATAGAGATCCACAACTTTCATTCAAAGAATTTTCCATACCAAACAATCGGATGCCAATGGTATATTTTCTATTTATATTATTATATTTCTATAAAAATTGATCGTCATTATATTCGGTTCATGATTATAAGCTTTATATTTTTCTTTCTTCTGATAAATATGTTCGTTTCTAATTTCAGGAACTAATGTACAAAGATCCATCGCGATATGCCTGCACTTTTCAATCTTACGTACAATTGACGATGCTTCAGTTACACACAATGGAGACATCTCATCCTTATAAAGTCATGGAAAGATCTATATATAGCGGAAGATGTTTTACTGAAAATATGAAACGAATGAATATCCTACAAAATGTTGAAGCATTTTTATTAGAGAAGTGGTACGATTGGGCTCTAGAAAACACCAAAGTTAAAGCTGACTTGATAGGTATAACACAGTTCTATTTTAATATTGAGTCCTTTTTAGTTTTAAAAATTCAATTTTTTTTAATTACCTGTAGGGAGCATCTAGGTATTACGTAACGTTATGTTATGTCAGTTGAATAACCATTTTGTACAAAAATAGGTGTCGCTACATGTACATTTAATAGTTTAATGGAAATGGCGATAAACTGAGAACCGTGTAGCTCTCCCTGGCATTATAAATAGTATTATAAAATCGTATGAAACACATAATTTCATTTATGTCATAAACAAATAACACTAAGTATAAGAAAAAAGGGAAAATTTGTAGAAAATTTTTTTATTTTCGTAATACATATCTCCACTTGTTAAATACTTGATAAAATCTTACATTGATCGTCGAATTGTTTACATTTTTTAATATTTACTATACTTTATTCACTTAGTGGAAATTCTGAAAATTTTTAAATATTTGAAAACATTTAAATACTAAATATTAGTGTAAAAAAGTAGCAAAATCATAATCTTTTAATTGAAATAGGCATACAAAAACGGGAAAGTATAATTAATTATAGAATAAAACTGAATTTCATCAAAAAGTGGACTTAGCACCGATTACCTTAATACCTGATTTAAATCTTGAAATGCTTGAATCTAAGTATACCATTAAGGGCGTTAAAACCTGAATCCACCCTAATAGCACAATACGTTCCCGGAACGTGCGAAATATCCGCCGCTTGGGCACGTTCCACTGCGACCTGAGGGGAACCTTCCGTTATTGTTATTTTTTAAAACAATTATCTCGTAAACCGTAAGAGATAGGTAAAAATGGATGTCATTTTTAAGTTTTGAGTAGCGCATATACTACACTATCATATGATATCCATATTATAAACTGACTTCGCTTTTGATCTGTGACAGTTTACGCGATATTTATTGATAATAATAAACATAACGGTAATTTCGGTTTGGAACATTTTCCAAGCGGCGGATATTTCACACGTTCCTGAAACGTTCGGCTGAAACGTTCCGTGCTATTAGGGCAACCTCAAAATTGAATTGCCTCATTGTACTCCATAAATACTAGAATTGCATCTTTTTTTTTAGATAATTAGGGCCTATTCCTGTTTTGAATAAAATCTGTATTCGGAATGAAAAATTGGATAATTTCAATATTTTTTGTCCAAAACGGGCTTTTTTTAATTCTAATGCCAGCATCCAAAAAAAGTTTTACACAAAATCTATTGAAATTAGCCAATTTTTCATTCCGAATACAGATTTTATTCAAAACAGGAATAGGCCCTAATTATCTAAAAAATATGTAATTCTAGTATTTATGGAGTCAACTGTGTCAATTAAATTTTGAGGTTGGGTCCTGGTTCCAACGACCTTTAGGTACATCTGTTATAGAAATAAGATCAAAATTGAAACAAACTTTTTGGACAAATTTAATAAGGTTCCTACGTCTACACGAAGAAAAATGGATGTTTAAACAGATGTTTAAAGTATAAAATTCTACCACGTAATATCTCTATCGGCCACTTGATGAAGCTTATGGAGACGGTGATTTGTCAAGCTCAGACTAGAAGGCGTGAGTGGAGACATGTCTTGTACGCAGGCCCAAGGCATTATCTGCAGTTTCCTTAGTTTTTTGTTATTTGGAGAGCGACGTGCTCATTTATTTTTACACCCAAGTGCTCAAAATTATTCTTTTTCATTAATTCATAAAGAAAATATGAATAGTTATATAAACCTTTGCTCTCATTTTAAAGCTTTTAACACAATTCTAGTAGAAATTGGGACTTTGAAGTTAAATGCAAAGAGAGATACTTATAAGGTTATATATTTTTTATTTTCTTATTTTTAAGGAGATAGAAGAGTAAATATTATGGATATTATTTTACATTTTGGATAAGATACGTGTTCAAGAAAAACAGAAAATAGAAAATAAAATACATAAATATAAAGAAAAAATATATAAAAATATAATAACTAAACATAATGTTATTAGAAAATAACAAAATAATTATTTTACCTTTACAGCTGAATTTCATACAATAAAAAAATGAAAACTTTAAAGATATGAAAAGCTGAATGCGTTATTGAGTACGGCCGCGGAAACAGCCTGGCGCCATCTGTTGCCTAAAAGCGGCAATTTTTTAGGGATGAATTCCACTTGTTTACATGCGATTGAAAATAAATAAATTTATACTGAAAATAAAAGTTTAACTATCACATAACGAGAGTGTCTGTAGGAAAACTGATAAAATTTCCATTCAGCGAAAAAAACTTTTGCTCGAGTTTATTAAATGGTTTGATCGGAGTTGAGTTTTGAATTTATCTGTCTATGACAGGTCTATCAGATTACAAATATCACATAAAGCACTTCAATATTCTTGTTTTTCGAAAAAGGTATCTGGACAAATTATTGTGTTAATTGGGTAAATAATATTATATATAATCGCATATATATACGGTCTATTATTTTTGTAAAAGTAATGCTAGTTGTCAGATTTTGAGGTTAGAAAGTTTAATTATCCCAGAATATTTATGGAGTATATTTTATTTTAATTTAAATGACATTAAGTATTTTATTATTAGTATTATTTTTTTTACTTAAAATTATTTCTATTGGTCTAGTGGAATATTTATTAACATTGGTTTATTAATTTTCAATTATTTAAACACATCGAATCTGTTTAATTAATATTTTTTTCGAAATTTGTTAAAGGTTGTTGAAAATAAATAACAATTTATTACCTCAACGATTGGCAAATATCTGAAAATAAATTTATGTCACTTAACGATAATACAGTAATATTTTGTATAAAAAAACGAATTTTTGAAAAAAGAATGATTTAAGCAAATGGAATTTGTTTAAATATTTAAAAAATAATTAACCAGTGTTGATCAATATTCCACTGAAGCAATAATCATAATTATTATTTTAAAAAATAGAAAAAAAATTATTTAAACAAATTAAATTTGTTCAAATAATTGAACATTTATTAACCAATGTTGATAAATATTCCACTAGACTAATACAAATAATTTTAAGTAAAAAAAAAAAACGAGAATAAAGTGCTCAAAAGGTCGATTTAAAAAAAAATTGACATTTTGGGTTTTAAGGGTAGTTTTTAGGGTCCTGTGGGGGAGTGTTAGGGTTGTCACACCCATATGGTATCGTTGCCCTCTAAAAAAAATGTTTTTGGACCAATCTTATGTACGTAAAATATTCCTAGTTTTCTCTATTTCAAACATACGGATATTCTAGTGTGAAAATGACACAATTCCTGATAAAAATACCACTGGTATTTTTATGTCCTAAGATTCCTGTGGAACAATTTTATTGTTAAGTTCATAAAGTGAACGTAAATGTTTACAGAAATATTTATCAAGAAGAAAATTTAAGGTAATCCTATATGTAATTTTTTACTTGAATTTTTCACAGTGAATGCCCTGTATCTTATTTCTCATTTATTAATATTTTTAACATCAAGAGAAATGTTGGGAAATTTATAATTATAATTATAGATTTCCTTAATACTTCTCTTTATGTTACAATATATTTTTTAATAAATAAACACCTGTAATTTAATGTCGTATGGGGGAGAACTAACAGACGTTTGTCTGACTACGCTGCACTGAATTTTGCTTATTCTATTCACTTTCAAGTCCTGCACCCTCACCACATGAATGACTGCTAAACTTTTTCCCTTATTGAGTGTTGCAAGATGAAAATCGATTGAATGAGTTATAGCTTTAAATCCTATTTTAATTAAAATATTCATCATCAATCCGCTTGTTGACATTCGACCGGGTTTAGCAGGAATGAAAAGACAAATTTTTCACGAAATCTTTTTGCAAGAAAGTTTCCTCTGTTATTTTTGTTCGTTTTGAAAAATGTTATAACGTTTTTAAAGCAATCATTTATGCATTTATTATATTTAAAAACAATGCATACGTGCTATCTTATGTAAATTTCAAATTTCTATCCCTAAGGGATTCTCGGCTTTGGCCGCCGCGGGCGCTGTCTGTCATATCCGGTAAATATCAAGGTCATGCCCGTACTCAATACCTGTTGTAACTATTAATATTTGAAAATTTTTATTGTGAAACATGTGACGGAACGAAATTCAAGATATATTATTTGGAGAATTACATTAAATAGGCCTCCCTCTGTGTATTATATTAAACGGATTTTGCAATTAATTCAATCTCATTAATTACCAACAAAACCAAAAGGAAACTTCACTATAATATAACCGAAAGAAAATGTAATTGAGATTAAGCCAAAATATTATGAGTGAATGAAATTAGTAAAAAAAAGGGGTAACTCTTACCTTAATTGTCCATCCCGGAATTAATTGATGAAATCATGAAGAATATCGAATAAATTAAAACACATCACTACTCAAAACTAAAATAAAATATATACACATACCATGTATGTATTCACATATTATTACATTTTTCTTACGAAAAATCTTTAGAATAAGGGGGAAAGTGTTACGAGCGACTAAATCTCGCTCGTTTCTATACGCAAAGAGCGCAGCACTTGCTGGCGTGGGGTAATTCAAATGCTTAAGATTTATAAAATTAATGTATGGAAGATTTTCAAAGTTTAAATACAAGAATATAACATTTGAGCGTTCTCTGATAGAAATAATAAGACGTGTGAACGATAATTTAGTTATGTACTTATTACCATTTCAGACATATTACTGTAAAAAGAACCTACAGTTTTATGTTGCACGTCGAAATTCGTTACTTTCGTGGGAAATATTGTCACATCTTGAGTCTAGACTAGAGCCTCCCATAAATTAAGAAACGTATCTACTCTCTTTCCTGCGACTTATCGAGGAAAAGTCGTAAAACTGAGAGTACGCCCAATGTCCAATCGACAGTTTTTTTTTATGTAGGCACTTGAACCCAGGGTCGAGTTCGAGCTTTGGAAATTACGTCGTGTAACAAAAAACCGGCCATGTGTTTAGGCTTACTGCCATCGAGATCGACTCCATAGCTCGCCAACGAAGATTCTGATGTTTGTGACGTCGATGCATTATTTTCTTTATTTATAATTTGAATTCCCCCGGTTTATCCCAATAATTAGAACGACAGAAACCAGCCAATCAGGAGAGTCAAAACCCACCTATGGCGACCCCAGTGGCCGCAAGTGCGAGTCCCCATAGTCAATTTCGTGAAAAATTCTGTCGACATCTGTCGTTCGTTTGGTGAAGCGTAGAGTCAATGTTTCATGAAGTATGCACAATGTACATTTTTGAAAAAATGATGATTGTATATATTTTGGTCATAGGATAGTAAAAATAATGCTGTAAATTGTTAACTATAATCCAGATGGCTGTCCTATAGTTGAACGTCAAATATGTAAATCCTAAATATCTAGATGTTAAGTGTGAACATCCATTTTTCTCCGTGTAGAATATTGAATGACCGTATCTCTTATTCATGATTGGTTAGTTAACTGTCCTTATTTGTGGGCGTCCGCATGAAAAGGTCCCTTATGGCCGGTTCTAGTTTAGGAGATATTCACGTTTTTCTAAGTTTTGAGATCAAAACTATTATTTTCGGGTTTGAGTGGGGGATGATAATGGGACCTATAGTTAATCTTTTGGAACTATACTCATATCCAGAAAGTAACTGGAAGTAGATATATTTCCTGTTCAAAGAAAAAGTATAACACGTGTGCTTATATGGCACTCGCCAAGTTTAGATGTGTTTTTCTAAAAAAAAAAACGACTTTTCGAAGTTCCACGTTCAAAAATGCCCCGGTGACTCGTTTTCAACTTATAGGGTTCATTTTTAACCTAAAAACCGCGAATTTATCCGGCTATACAGGTATGACCTCATACGTAACTCCATTTTTATGCGGACGTCCACATTTTATCAATACGATAAATAATATATTCTTCAACTGAATTTCCTATAGATTTTTAGATTTTTTAGAAGTTATGATCCTAAATGATTTGTTTTAAATTTTAGTGTATCTTCGAACGACACCAGAAGTTGTTTACCAAAGAATGCGTACCCGCGCTAGAAAAGAAGAGGACTGTGTATCGTTGGACTACTTAAAGTTAATGCATCAAATACATGACGAATGGTTGTATGACAGAACTCTTTTCTCGGTTCCATCACCTGTAATTACTCTCGACGCCAACAAAAACCTTGAAGGTATGCTCGAAGAGTTCAGAGTTTGTGCCGATAAAATATTTAATAGATAATAACTATCTTGATTAATTGAAATTTATTTATATGACCAAAAATACAGGACAACGCAATATTTATATGTAAATTCGCTTCATGTACGCATCAGGTGTAAAAAATTAAATGTAACTCCAGGCTGTAATTTCAAAATAATATTTTTCATGTTGACGCCTCCATTCAATATAAGAGCATCTGCTGACAGCGCCGTGTATACCAGCTATTAGTTTCATACTCGTACACGACGTTGTCAGCATATAGACTCTTATTGAATGAATACGACGATATGAAAGAGTGCCTTTGACGCTAATCAGGGATCTAAACGTAATTAAGTGGCATTTTTGGATAATTCTCTATTATTCTATAGAATCTTGTCATGTGCCCTTACGAAAATATGACAGGAAAAAAATGACAGGCGTGTCATTTTTTTCCTGACATTTTTTCCCTGTAGTTTTTTCGCGACCACAGGAAAATGACAGGCAAAACGACAGCCGAAAATTACTGGCCCTAATTGGCCATAATTTATAATAATATCGTCTGAACATTATAAAGTATCGACGACTTGCAGATTTATTAGTGAACTATTTGAACTTTCGATTGCCGTGTTCGATTTGCCATTTTAAAGCCTTTTTATCCTTACAAAGCGCTAAACTTAAGTACCACGGGCAACAATTTCGGACTATTTTCAACTTTCTTCATTCCCTTAACAAGTTCACTACGTGCTCCCAATTCCATGATCCAACAAAGAATGGTCTCGCCACGCGCATCTAAAAAAAGTGAACCAATCAAAGGGTCTGTAGGTTGCGCGTGGCGAGACCATACTTTGTTGGATCATGGAATTGGGAGCACGGAGTGAACTTGTTAAGGATAAGAAAGCTTCAAAATGGCAAATCGAACACATTCCACAATTGATGTGTTGGAAGAGAATTCGGAATTGGACACAGATTACAAAAAGGTGTTTCATCATGAAAATTCCTATAATAGTTTTCTTTTGCTGATGATATTTAAGCTTGCAGGAAAGTTTAAATAGTTCACTAATAAATCTGCAAGTCGTCGATAATTTATAATGTTTAGACGATATTATTATAAATTATGGCTAATTAGGGCCAGTAATTTTGGGCTGTCGTTTTGCCTGTCATTTTCCCTGTCGTTTTCCTGTGGTCGCGAAAAAACTACAGGGAAAAAATGACAGACCTGTCATTTTTTTCCTGTCATATATTTTCGTAAGGGTGGATGCGTGGATTTATGTATATTATACCTAAATTAATTTCGCTAAAAAGTAAAGCTAGTATAACAAGATAGTTTTCTTGCAAAAGCAACAAAATTAATAACTTTAGTAATCGCCTTAGGAATCATAGGAAAATAATGACAGGGGCGTCATTTTTTTCTGACATTTTTTATCTCATTTTTTCGCCACCGCAGGAAAATGGCACGAAAAAAATGAAACGCCGTCATTATCTTCCTGTTTATTGTTTGTAAGAGTTCTCATGATGGCCACTGGATCGGGAATTTTTTTAAACTGGTGACAGTGAATTTATTTTAAGACCGGAAATTTTAGTTATTTTATAAAAAGGACCTAACCAATCATTTTGAATTAACATACAAAAAAAATCTCTTAAAATAATGCTTAATAACATAAGAAACTCTGTACAAGTTTGAACAATCTAATTTTCAAATTGAGTAAAATTTCTGCAATTCCAAGTTGAAATGGTAAAGTTTCCGTATCTAACAGTTTAATTGTTTGAATTTGAACGTTTGCCAATATTGAAAATTGTACACTTAAATTGTACACCTTAAATGTTTCTAATTTATTATTCTGAAATTCTAAGCGCCTAAGGTTTTGTGATGGAAATTGTTTAATTTGAAACGTTATTTTGGTAAATGTTTAATTTTAAATACTTCTTATTTGGAGATTATCTCTATTTGAAAATTTTGAAATTAAACCTACTGAATATCTTTGAAAGCTCACAATTTGAACTTACCCCTGTTCAGAATTTCAGACGTGAACATTTAATTAAAAAATTTGGAATTGCCCCACAATAGAAAGTAATTTAATTTGGATTTTTGATTAAATGCGTACTTCAAAATAATTATGAATGGTTCTGTTTTGAAAGAGTTAAAATCCGGAAAGTGATCGAAATTATTTATGAGATATTAGTGGTCACCGTGAAATTAAATATGTAAAAGGTATTTTTGTTTAGGATAATACATGTTTGTTTTCTTTTCGCGTCTTCTGTAAAGTTGGCAATATTTCTGATACTCGCAGTACGGCTTCATTTATAGAAATAATTGGGAAATATATAAAAATGCCCCATTATTGAATCGGGATGGATGGAACATAACGTAATGAAACGAGAGGCTTTGAATTGACAGTACCGACTGCTTTAGTAAAATAGTACCTTTATCTATGTAAATTATATTAAATTTGATTAATATCTACGCATTTTTGTAAATGATGGTGGCACGGGCGGCGAAACACCTGTTGTGTGTTGACCATTCAACACCAACTCTCCCATGTTTTTAACCCCTGGATGGGGTAAAAAGTATGGTAAATTTTTGACTTACTGATTGACTGAATGGAAAGAATGTGTCCAAGCATTCTAATTTTTATTGTTTGCATATAATGTATTTTAGTATATAGGGATTTAAGAGTTGTTTGGATTTTAAAGAATGTACATGATTATTATTTGTCACGATTTACACAACAAATTTCGGGGTTTCCGACAAAAACGAACATTTGTTAGGAAAGCTTCTAATTATAGTCATATTTATGTATACGTAATATAAGTATTTGTAAGAGATCTTAATACTGTGACCAATTTAATTGAGAAAGTATAAATTAGTTAATTGTAAGTTACGACCTAAACACAAATTGTAATATTCAGTGACAATATCGACGTGTCCAAGTAGAACCTTGACACGTCCATATTATTTTCTTTTTTTTAACATGATCATTTTTTATATATTTTTTAAATCATTGAATATTTGTCTTACTAAATGTCGCAAATATTGTACTTTTAGTAAATTTAATATTTTTTAGAAGAAAGGCGCAGAATATTTTAAATAAACTGTAAGAATATAGTTACAAAAATATTTCCGATAGTCCATATCTGATACAAAATTAAGACATTTTTTATAATAACAAATTTAAAAATAAATTAAAGTTATTTTCTAATTTATTCTTATTCTGTGTCTTTTATTAAAAAAAAAATCATAGAGAGGACCCTGTTATGAGATTGATACCAGTCTGCATGGTATGATTGCCTGCATTCTGTGGGACGAATTTGAGAGTATAATAGGTAATTTGAAAAGGATTTTTCTAATATGAGATAGCCCAAAAACCCGCTGATGAAATGCAAAATCTATTATTATTTTGTCTGTAAAAGTTAATTTATGTGTCTCTAGTACAAATAATGAAGAATGATCTTTTATGTCCTCGTGGACACTCCTCTGACCTCGGAAACTTGAATTTTTTTGTCCAAAACTGACTCACACTAAACTTGTTTCCCCTAAGAGTTATCACCTAGTGATAGAATCAATAGGGTCCTCTATTCTACATAAGTCTAGAGTAGTAAACGTGTGCCTAATGCATTTTAATGGAAAAAAATGCAGGGTTCCTGAAAAATTAAAGTTAGTGATTTTCCTTACTTTAAGAGATAACCATGGGACCGATGATCTAGGGATACTAAAAAGAGATAAATAGATTCTAGGAATCTCTGAATGTGTGCAAAAAATGTCAACACTTCGAGTTGAGTTGGCTTGGAACTCGAAAAGTAGAAATTACTTGAATTCTTCTTGGTGCTTTTGAGGCCTAACAAACCCGCATGAAAGTAAGAATTTGACATCAGACAATAGTTTCCATGCATAAACAAACGTCTAATGCAGGCGGTACATTCACCTCTGATATATTCGAAATATCATTGTAATAGAGTGTGCATTTTACATTTTACACGCTTTAAAGTTTGCCATTTGTATATTTCATATGATAAAAATCTAAAAATCACGTCTTTGTTTAAAAATGATTCTAGATTCTAGTTAAATTGATCGAAACCACGTAGGATGTATACACAAATTGTAATTAAATAGTAAAGTTTGTCTTTAAATTGACGTATCGCTGGTGTATCGGTAACATTTTGTACTTCGACACCGCCAAAAACGTCAACAAAATATTTTTTTAAAGGTAATTGGAGCTGAGGCTTAATGTCCCAATTTCTGCGGGTGTCCAGATTACTGCGATACTTATATCTATGCTTCATACTCAGAGTAAAATAATCATAAGATCAAAAACTGGAAGTAATTTATAAATTTAAGTAAATTCTTACGTTGTCTAATCGTTGATAACAATGTTGTATATGAAATAACTTCAGTTTTTAAAATATAGCTAATAGATCCACAGTAAAGTAAATTTTGTATTATCTGTTCTTTCTTTTAAATAATAAGATTATTCTTAATGGGAAAACCCCACTTGAATCATATTTTTACTTTTTATGCGTTCGCATACATAAAACTAGAATCCGCAGTAATACCTTCAAATATGCGTTTCATCCAAATGTTAAATATTTTTGTATATTGCTTTATGTTTTGGTATTTATTACCTTTCATGTGAGACTAACTCTTGATGCCGCAGTAATTGGGACAGTTACCGTAATCCATTAGGAAGAACATAAATTTACGCCATCTTTATAATTCTTAATATTAGCAAAATTATTTCTTCATATAAATAAAAAAGCGTTCGTACAAATAAGATTTTTTCAGTGTAACAGGCAAGGCTTCTTACAGAATTAATTTAAATAAATCAAATAGGCCAACAGCCATACCACGCTGAAAAAACCAGTTCTCGTCAGATCACTGAAGTTAAGCAGCGTTGGGCGCGGTTAGTGCTTGGATGGGTGACCATTCGAGAAAACTGAGTGCTGTTGGCACATCGTGGGTGTGGTGAGCCCACACTTGTAGTTATTTACTACAAGAAACTAACCTAGAAACACTACTCGAATCGGGTAGTGTCACGCCTACCCTGAAAGGGAAATGGCTTAATGGTATACATACAAATACATGATAAATATCTTACTTTCAATTATATAAATGCACTCACAAGTGTCGACTTCGAAATTCCATGTATTTTAATATTTAATATCAATTTAAAATAAATTGTTGCTGGTGTAACTAAATCAGAAATTTAAATGTGTCAAATTTTTTCAGTTGCTTTGTAGTTAATAACCTCCCAGATAACAATGTGCGCGCACAATGATGGCGTATTGACTCGCACGCGTGAGGATTATCCCGCACACCGAGCCATCACCCGAACAGACATATGCGTCTTCAATTGCGACGCAGATCGCTCGCACGTGTGAAGGTCGCACGCATGACGGTGATATGCGAGTTGCAAAATTCATGCAGGATTTAAAAATATATGTTTGTAAATATTATTACTAAAAGAAAATAGGAATAATTGCAACAAAAAAAAAATATTTTTATAACGAGTGTTTCATACAATTTGAGATCTATGGGGACGGCGATTTGTCAAACTCAGCTTAGAGGGCAGAACCGTGAGTGGAGATATACCTTGTACGCAGGCACAAGGCATTATCTACACTACAGTTTTCTTAGTTTTTTGTTATTTGGAAAGCGATTTGCTTCTTTATTTGTACACCCTATTGCCGCATGCACACCTGGCATTTCAAAAATAGTGCTGTAAGCTAATACCTCAACACTGCGTTACGAAGGACTGATATAATTCGAATAGCAGACATTACCACCATTGGAACCGTCATCTCGTGTATCTTCACGCGCACTACCCTGCTAAAAATTCTGGACGAATTTCGGACAAATTCCGGATTCGGAAATTTGTCCGGGACGTGATCCGGTTTTTGTCCTCCGGATTCTATCCGGTCGTGTCCGGTCAAAGCTTCGACCTACCTTCGAAGCTTCGACCTGACGAATTTCGGACACGACCGGATAGAATCCGGAGGACAAAAACCGG
>CAKNYM010050409.1:52529-123359 GCA_932195095.1 Andricus curvator
GCCTAGCATCACTAACACCTTTGGTGCTCAAAAGTCGTGTACAGGAAACAGAACATACGCTTCTACTAAGAGAACATGCTGACAAGCCCCTTCATGGTAAATTCTACGGCATTACATGTAGAGAAGAGCTATTGATGGGTCTGTCCAAAATGTTTCTTAAGTCTGTTGGATCAGTGGATGCTCGAAGTATGCATGCTACGGGTACATAGAGAGACACAATGCAGCTCGAAATGTGTTATATTACCATATTCGGCACTTTTATGGTGTTGATCTAATGCCCGTCTTGCCATACGTCCAGGGGAACTCGAGTCCGTCTGTAGACTGTAGCCACGATATCTTTCGAAAGACTGATCAGATTGGATTGAACTATGGCACTTTTTTAAGGCGAAAAAAGAAAGAACAAGTTCATTAAACGGCCATTTTTGACCAACTATGTAGGACACGAAGAGATATAAATAGCAGAAATTGTTTATCCAAAAAAGATCTACAAATTTGTTGTGAATCATTTTTTTATAGGACGCGTATTTTTTGTTTTAATCGTAAAAAAAAGGATTATAAATTTGAAAAATTAAATTTGTGGAAAAACAACACAAGACGCTAAAGAAATGAATAGGCAAAAGTTGTTCAACCAGAAGAGATCTAAAAATTCGTTCTCTATCATTATTTGATGGGGCTCGTAGTTTTTCTTTTTTTTCAAAACATTTATGAATTATTTCTAGATGAGACGCCTAGTTTTGGTTTGAATCGTAAAAATTGACATTTCCTCTTAATCTACATCAAATGATGTAGTAACGTCGTTACTGCTCGTTCTGTAGAGATATTTCAAATTTTTAAAAAATTTGGACGCCTTCCCGTTCGGTGGTGCTTCTCCTCCTCCATAAAGGTTTTGTCATTACGTTGTTATGTGCGTTCCGTGCCTGATCACTAAAGTTTGGTTAAACGATCAAAGTAAAATAATAGTCTGCTGAAGTTGGAAAGAACATGCCCTCATCGTCGGATGAGTCTCACTGACGCAGTAGGGAGAGGAAACGCGAAAAAGAGGACACACTCCTTCGTGAACTAAACAAGTTGGAAAAAGAGGTTGAGCTTTTGCATGACAGACGCATCAGGTTGTCTTCACCTACCTCTCGATCCAGGAGTTCTGGAAGCGACCTTGCCAGAGACAGAAGGAGAACTAGGTCTCGAAGTCCTTTCCGAAGACCATCGAGAGGATCGTCGTATCGACGCTACAGGTATGGGCGTGGCAGTAGCAGGGAGGGACACCCGAGAAGGGGACCCTGTCGGAAATCACGGTCCCCGGGTCACAAACATGGCGGAGAGCGTAATCCGCGAGATACGTCACGCCATCGTCGAAATTACGGAGAGCGTAGTCCGAGAGGCACGTCACGTCACAGACGAAGTTTTGAACGAGAGTTTGACTCAAGTTCATGTGAGAGGAATTCTTCCAGCCACAGCGAATGGGAGAGAAACAGCTCTTCGCCTCCAGAGAGGGTACCTTCGACGACAAACAAGAGCGCAGGTAATGAAGAAGCCCTACTGTGTCTGCTGAGGGATGGCGAGTTAACAAATTAGAAAACTAGTGCACCCATCCACGACTCAGTGACACAAGTGGGGACAAAAATCCTTAAGTCAGTTTTATCAAAAGAATCACAGCTTGATTTAATAAACAAATACCCTCTAGGAGAAAACTGCTCAATGATGGGTACTCCAAAAATCAATCCGGAAATAAAAGCTGTATTGACTGGACTTTCCTTGAAAAAGGACAGTTATCAGTCTTCATCTCAAAATCTGCTGGGATCAGCTTTGAGTGCTATAGGTATGGTATTGACACGCATGCTCAGCACCAAGCTTAGTGGAGAATCCAAACAACTATTCGAGGTTCTCTGTGATGCTTGAAGACTACTGATAGATCCCCATCACAAAATCTCATTCGCTAGGAGAGCGCTTATTTCACCAGGGCTTTAGTCAAGACAATTGCAGATGAAATAGATATCGACAATTTTCTGTCAAAGATGTAGCCAAACCTGCGACTAGTGGAGAAGCAAAGAAATCCCAAGCATACAATAAACCAAATTTATCATACCGTACCAACAACAATTCAAACTAGAAGGGCCCTCCCAGGATGAATTTCAACTTGAAGCAAGGTGGGCAGAGACGACAATAATACAACCAAACGATTCAACAACACAGCCGAACGAGCAACCGAACAAGTCAACGGTACAGGAAATAGAGGTAAGCAAAATAGGAGGGCGATTGAAATAGTTCATTAAAGCGTGGGTAGAAGTGAGATCTGACCCACACACACTAAGGTGCATAAAAGGTTATAAACTACTCTTTTCCGAAATACCAACGCAAACAGTGAAACCACTGGAGCGTAATCTGTCGCTGACAGAAAATAACAGTACCAGGGAAGCCATTTGCTGTCTGAAAGAAGGAGGAGCAGTTATTTCTTGCTTACCCTGTTAGGGACAGTTCCTTTCGCCCTAATTTTTAATAGTAGGGGAGCCCAGCGTGCTAAATGTGTTTTTTCTCCCACCCTTTGAAGACTTAAGGAATCGTGAAGATGATATATTAAAAAGAAAAAAAGTTTATATGATGTGTACCCTTTTAGTGGTGGGGGGAGCGTGTATAAATTTTCAAAAATGTAAAAAAAAGTAGTTAGAAAAAAATTCTCGAGCGCGTCAGCGTTTGATAGCGTATACGACCTACGAACTTCTGACCACACAGAGATATTAATCTGCCGGATTGCGAGTGGAAGGTGGCCGTACAAAGAGGTGGAAATTGGAAAAAAAAAATTTTCACTCGAGCTTGTCAGAAATTCAAGAGAGATGTTAAGTGAACCCTAAAAAATGTCCTATTATAAAGTCTGACGATTTGAACGTGACTGAAATTCACAGCCGATTTTTCAAAATGCAAAAAAAAATCGTGACATTGAAATACTCGAGCGCATCAGATTTTTATACAGACTGTTTAGCTTGATGCACTGTTCACGCTGACTCATATTCTGACAATTTTGTGAAGGGATTTTTTAAATCTGACAATTGAAAACAAATTTTTTTTTTTAATTTTGATTTTTAATTTTTTTTTTTTGTATTGAAAATAATGAAAATGAGCGTTGTTGTGATGTTGTGATCAGCTGTGATGGCATCATGGCGGCAGAAAGCAGTGTGTAGCAGTGCGAGAGAGTAAGACATAGAGAAAGAGTGGCGCGGAGTGGGAAATACATAGTTCTCTGTAGTTGTAAACACTACACTCTATTGATAATTTTAGATAGTTCGGCTTAAGAAAATCGGCAGATTATGTTATTCCTACAATTTTTAAATATTTTTCTTTCAAATGAAAAAAAAAAAACCGCGCTCGAACATTTCGAGGTTATGATTTTTTTTTGCAACTTTGCGATTCGTTTATTTCTTTATGTCACGTTTAAATCGTCAGATTATTATAGAGATTTTATTTCTTGCATGTAATTAACTTATTTTGTTTAAATCTGATGCGCTCGAGTTTTTTTAAGGATCGATTTTTTTTTACTAATCTGATCGACTGCCCTAGACGCACACCCCTATATTAAGGGTTCATATGTGGTGGAAGTACATAACAAGGTACAAGGTTTCTTTTCTTATATTAATCTGTCAGGCTCAAGTTACTTCCAAAATCCCCGCTTGGGCTCCCCTACTATAAAGCAAAAGCCAAATGGAGATGATAAGTTCATTCTTAATCTTGAGGGCTTAAACACATTTTTTGGTCCCCCCCATTTTAAATTTGAAGACATGAAAACAGCAATAGCACTGATGACTGAGGGATGCTATATGGCCTCAATCGATTTAAAGGATGCCTATCTATTAATTCCCATAGCTATAAAGCATAGAAAATTTCTTAGATTGGAACTGGATGGTATATTTTACTTTCAGTGTATGCCATTTAGCCTTTGCACCGTTCCATATACATTTACAACACTGATGAAACCAGTTACACGAAAATTGCGCGAACTAGGGATTATACTTGTTATATATTCAGATGACATACTGATAAGAAGCAAAACTCAAGCAGAATTTAAAAAAAAGCATCAAAAAGACGCGAATGTTACTCGAAAGGCTAGGTTTTGTTCTCAACATGGATAAAAGTAGACTCGAGCCCTCACATAAATGCCAATTTTTCGGGTTCATATTAAATAACATTCAACTTAGGGTTCAATTACCAGATATTAAAAGGGAAACCATCACCCAATTACTTCGAAAATTTCGGGAAAAAAGAAAATGTAAAATAAAAGAGCTAGCGCAGCTCATTGGCACTCTCGTCGCAGCACGTTCCGCGATTAAATATGAATGGCTCTACACGAAAAGGCTCGAACGGGAGAAATTTTTAGCACTTGAAAAATCAGGAAAAAATTATAAAATGATTATTTCAGACATGGTTTATCCGGATCATCAATGGTGGATTGATAAGCTAAGGTCATCATACAATCCCATTGGAAGTCAGAAATACGCATTGACAATCTTCAAAGACGCGTCACTAACTGGATGGGGAGTATAATTATTGTGAAGGCAAAAAGGATCATGGATTGTGAAATGAAGAAGAACAAGATCACCAC
This sequence comes from Andricus curvator, assembly GCA_932195095.1. Lineage (NCBI taxonomy): Eukaryota > Metazoa > Arthropoda > Insecta > Hymenoptera > Cynipidae > Andricus > Andricus curvator. The sequence continues at coordinate 57,118 of CAKNYM010050409.1, forward strand.
ATAAATTTGTTAGAACTAAAGGCAACTTTATTCGGACTCAAATGCTTTGCCAAATATCGTCATCGATGTGAAATATTGCTCAGAATGGACGACACGACAGCTATTTATTACATTAATAGCATGGGAGGAATTAGATTCCCCAAGCTTACCAAGCTCAGCAGACAAATCTGGAAATGGTGCGAAAAACGCGATATCTGGATCCATCCTGCTTACATACAGTCCAAGGAGAATACAGAATCAGATGCAGAGTCTAGAATTTTACCTCCCGAGACAGAGTGGGGGCTGGCGGACTGGGCTTTCGCAAAAATAATGGCAAAATTTAGTAAATTCGACATAGATCTCTTCGCTTCTAGATTGAACAAGAAATGTGAGACCTTCATTTCCTGGCAAAGAGATCCTGAAGCAATGGCAGTTGATGCCTTCACTGTAGTATAGGCTGGTCACTTCTGTTATACTAAAAGTTTTAATGAAAATTCAGGGTGATAAAGCGGTAGGAGTTGTAGTGGTTCCTTATTGGTCGAATCAACCTTGGTTTCCCGTTTTTACATCCCTGATGGTCTCAAAACCCATCAATTTCCAACCTAATAGAAGTCTATCAATCTGTAATTCCAGGAAAATACACCCGCTGTCAGCGAGCCATACCCTGGTAGCAGCACAATTATTCGGGAGAGTTTTCAGTTGAGAGTAGCCTCCGAAGAGTCTGCTACAGTAATGTTGGGATCGATTACTACAGGAACACTCAAACAATACAGCAAAGGAATTCAGTTGTGGTGGCAATTCTGTCAAAGGAACCATACCCTTCTATTTACCAGTTCCATACCTACAGTACTAAATTTTGTTTCAGAGACCTTAAAACAAAAAAGTCATACAGCACGCTAAATGTTTATAGGGCTGTGTTGTCACTAATAATGAATAACGAGCTTGGAAAGGACCAGAAAATTACAAGATTCTTTAAGGGAGTTTCAGCTTTGAAACCACATGCACCCAAATATGTAACTACGTGGGACTCAGAACCAGTCTTGAAATACTTATCCGAGCTGTACCCTAATGAAGACATCTCCTTTGAGGACGTGACAAAAAAGCTGGCGACACTTCTAGCCCTGATAACTGCTTCAGCGGGTACAGACCCTGATAGAGTTCACCCTTGACAACATAGTTTCACCGACGAGGAGTTTAACTCAAATAAAAATCCCTGCAAGACTTGAAACCGCAGGAAGAAATAAAGGTCAACCAGTATTAAGAATTCCAGTATTTTCAGAGCAACCTAAAATTTGTGCTGCCTCCATACTACAAGTTTATATCAGGAGGACAGCCTCGCTAAGATCAGAAAATGATAGAAAGCTGTTTATCATGTACAGTAAGTCTTATCATGACGTAACAACGCAATCCATCAGTCGTTGGATGAAGCAAACCCTACAAAAAAGTGGTATAGACACCGCAATATTCACAGCAAATAGCACCAGACATGCTGCTACTTCAGCTGCTCAACGGAAAGCAAGCATTGATATCATGAGACAAATAGTAGGGTGGTCTCCGGAATCAACCGTTTTTGCAAGGTTCTACAATCAACCGCTGATACCAGAAGGAAACTTCTCAGCGGCTATCATAAATGGAAACCCATAATTTATCTTTATATATTTACTTTTCTCTCCACGAAAAAGTTTTTTGTTTAAGCTCCAGTTTTTTCTTTCCTTTGTCAACAAAAAATTATTGACAGTTGTTGATACATCGATAAATACGTTAAACCGCAAAACATACTTCAAACAGCTACATAATTTGATCTAGAAGACGAGACAGCGAAGTACAATTGAACGATTGAACGAACTTACCTGAAGTGAAGTTCGATCGCAATTGTGCGAGCTGCCTTTTCCAAATAGATCAAACCTACCCAAACCCTAACCTAGTCATGAAAAAATAGACCAATTTTGCTTCCTCACAGAGCAAGCTTTGTGATGGTAACATTTTCCAAAGTTTATTAATTCATTTAATTAAACCTTCCTCAATGTAAAAATGTCTAATTCAATGTTCTAAGCAATTGTCCGGATGCGTGCGTGCGTGGATAGGTGTGTGCGTGCGCGCGTGTGTGTGCGTGTGTGTGTCACACTTTTTTGTGAACACGGTAACTTGAAAACAGTTGCAGATAAATTGATGAAATTTGGAGGGCTTATTTTAGCCACTAATATCTTGAAACTGATCAAAGGTTTCTAAAAATATTTTTTGCATTTTTTTTAGCACTGAATAATATTTTAAAAATCGATTTTTTATGGTTCAATCGTTCAATTGTTGGCCTAAATGAAATCTAAAAATTTGTTTTTGACCTTTTTTCTCACGAGACGCGTGATGAGAATGTGTTCGTTAAAGCCAAAGGAGCTTTAACAGAAGAGAATTCACAATCACTAAATTTCAGTTGTCGATTGTCTGACCTTTAATTTTAAAAGTCCTATGCAAAAATGTGGGGGAAGTACAATGACCGAGCGCGTAGTGCGAGCTAAATACATTATCGAGCGTGAAGCGCGAGTTAAATATATTATCGAGCGCGAAGCGCGAAATCCAACATGTGTACGCCCTAGGCGAGCTCAAACTTGCGAGCGAAGCAAGCCGCGCGCGAGTAGAATGTGATTTTTTATATTGCAGGATTGAAAAAAAAATTTAATTTCTATTAAAGATATTTAAAAGTTTCAAAGAATTATTATTTATATATAATATAAATAATATACGAGAATAACTTATTTTTATAAATTTTTATAATATTTCTTAACATTCGTCAGGAGCATCTAAACATTTTAAGGACACTTTCTTAGAGTTTCCAGCATTTAAAAAAAAATTTAGGATAAATTTGATTCATTTTGAAAGATACTCACAAGGTTTAAAAGTTTTAAAAAGATTCAAACATAATTTGAAATTTGAACAGATAAAAACAATGTAGAACATAATTTTAGAATACAAAAGTTTTCTTGAGATTCCTGAGAAATTTTAGATGATTTTTTATTTTAAAATATAATTTTTATAGAAAATTTGCACAGTTTTCGAAAGAATATTTCAAAGATTATATAAGAAAAGTTGAACGCTTTTTTCATAATTTTTAGTTTTGGAGACAATACAAACATTTTCTTGAGATTTCTGAGAAACTTTTAGATGATTTTTCATTTTGGAAAAATAATTTTCAAAGAAAATTTATAAGGATTACAAAACATTCCAAAAGATTCCCAAAAATGTCGAAAAAAAATCTGGAAGATTTTAAGGCAATTTTTTAAGATTCAAAGATTTTTCAACGTTTGAGAAAAAATTTGAGTATAATTATAGCTTTCGAAAAATAGTACCCATTAAAAAATTGTTCCGTTATCAATAAAAGTAATTTTACATGCTTCGAAAACATCAGCTTTACTTTTTTAAGCACTACGATAGTTCTGGGAATAATTACATCAAGAAAAAAAAAAATAGAGAGTAACTTCTTTCCAAGAGGTGTACTTGCAAGTGAAAAGTGTTAGGAGTTTTGTTCAACTTGATACATAATTCGAATTCAGCCAATCTGAATGAATCACACACCAATCGGAAAGGAACTTTCATTTCTTCTGAACGCGATGCTCAATCCGAATGAATCCAAGAATCGTCCCAAGAAAGTTTTGATCTTTTCAATTTTCTTAAGTCCGTGCGCTCAATCCGTGTTAATCGAAAGCCAATTTGAACCTACTTTCAGTCTTTTCAGTCCTTTCACACCTTTTAATCTTTTTCAATCCGTCGCCCAATCCGATGATCAACTTCAATCCGATTCAATGCGAATTAATCCGAATTCGCCACTCAATTATTTTCAATCTGAATGAATCTATCTCCTTCTATAAAATCTTTAAAATTTTGACATTATTCAAGTATCTTTCAACGTTTTCCAGAAATCTCAAAATGTATCAAATTTCGTCAATAATAATACTAATTGTTATTTATTATTAATTTTCAAGTTTTCGCGTATATCTCACCGTTATCGAGATAATCCAAAATGTTGTTCTTTTCCTTTTTTAAATCTTTTTTTGGATTAGTTCCTGGTGGCCGAGGACCACGTCTTGTATAAACCCCCTAAAAATGTTGTCAGTTTTGCGTATCTCACCGGTTTCGAGATCATACAACCTTTTTTTATTATTTTGAAAATACTTTTACTGAATTTATTCATGGTGGCCGAGGACCAGCACTCTTTACAAAATCCCAACAAATTTTCAGTTTTTCATATTACTATGTTATTTTGGGGTGTTTTCGAGATAAATCATATTGCATTTTTTTCAATTTTCAAAATCTTTCTATTAAGTTGGTTCGAGTTCGTCAAAAACAATCCTGTTCTTCAAAACCCTTAAAATTGTTTTAAATTTCGAAAATCTGTATGCTGCTTTAGGTCGGGGTGGTCGAGGAACATCCCCCTTTAGAAAACCCTGAAAATGTTGTCAGTTTTCGCGTATTTCTCACCGTTTTCGAGGTAACTCAAAATTTTAATATTGTTTTGAATTTTAGAAACACTTTCTTTCCTTTCCTCTATGTTTAGAAAAACTAACAATGACTTTCACCTAATTTCTAACTAACTCGACTTAAACTTATTTGTATTCTCAATTTTGAACTACCGAATCTTTTTTACAATATCGACTCATCGAATCTTGCTATCGACAGCTGATTGGCTGTCTAATGTGACTTACATTAGATATGAATGGCTAACTAAATTGGCCAATATGGTTTAAGAACTACGCATGAAGTTGGCCGAAATGCCTGTCCTTTTTATAATAGGATTCACCTAGAGATCCTCAAGGGAGAGTTGAGACGCGGGGTACTCAAATTCTGATTGGTGCCGCTGTACCGGAACCGGCTATTCTAAAAATGGTGCGATTTTCAAATAGAGTGTTCATTTCACAACAGATTTAATACAAAATAAAGAGAATATCATTGAACTAAACATTTAAAATAAACGAAGTGTAATTAAAAATCACTTTTAGGCATATATATTATACACATTTCCATAAATAATATTGGTTAAATAAATACATTTTGTAGGTTGGAAGCAAAGCTTTGGTTCGAAAAGGTTAAACATACAAATAAAGTAAACATAAATTGTAGGAAAGGATGAAGATTTAAATGATGAAATTTCATAAATTCATATTCTGAAAATAATTGAAAAATCAGTTTTAAGAAAAATGCATACATTTTTCTTAAGAAACATGAAATAAAGGAAAAAGTAACATGAGTGAAAAGCTATTATTATTTCACACTTAAAAACGATATGGACAAATAAAAAACATATCATTGATATGTCGTGTGCATCGCCATGCTTTGCTGGAGTACTTTTTATCAATATTTTTTTCTTTGGTCTTCGATTGATTAAAAATTCCAATCTGCTCGATTGATATTCTGAATTAACAATTCTCGAAGTTTGGGATCTCGTGGAATTTGTTTCAGGAAAAACCCGTTTTTAGATGAATTATTGCAGTATAAAATATAGCAATTTACCATTTTTGAAAAACACTTATATCTCACAAAATATTATCAATATTTTTCTTTGGAAAGTAGGTTTAGACACAACCTCTTTTTCACTTCTTCATTGATCACAAAACTCGCATATCACACTTCACACATCATAGCTTCAATATAAATAAACTAAGAAAAATAATTTATAATAAATAATGGGCCTGCATTACGCAGTTTCCATTTTTTAATACTTTTACTTAAATACGAAAATTTTTCGATGCTCGCTCGCGTGCTGTCACGCATTGCGCTACATGCCATTTTTCAAACTTTTCGCGCCGCAGTGAAATATCAAGTTCCGGTACAGCGGCGAGCATTGGAGGGGGAAACGTGTCTCAACTCTCCCTAGAGGATCTCTAGATTCACCCACATTCATATTCACCACTCTTAACTTAAAAACTAAAGTCATTATCGAACACAACACTTCTGACGATTACGGGTCAAGCAAAAAAATGCTACATAGCCCGGATAGAGACCTGCTCGCGAAAACCACACGGAATCTAAGAATTAAGTAATTGTACTATTCATAACATTAGAAGTAAAAGTTTGGTTTTGTTTTGAAAGCGTACTATTTCGCAAAACGACATGGGAAGGGCGGGGTGGAATCTTCGCGCCTTGTTAACTCTATCTCACCTCTATTTCGCGGAACTGGCGGAGAGTTTCCGAGAAATGTATTCACTCAAATAAATGGAATAAAAATAAAACGGCAACTCTTTCAAACTGCTTTCTTGAAACACTTAGGTACCTAATTTTCATTTAATATTTAATACTTTTCACATTTTCTTATTGATTATACTAAGTTATTAGTTTAAACCTGTTAGCAATTCTTAATTTATTTCATTATTTTTTAATAATTGTGTGAAAAAATATCACGCAAAATGATTAAATATGATGAAAAAGTATTTGATTAGGTACGCATGTGTACACATTTTTATATACAACTTTCTAATTGGTAGCTCAATTTTTAATTCCAAGGTATCGTCAGTTTTTTTAAATATTTTCTTAGCTTCGATGAAAAATAGACATTTATTTTGTCGACTTTCAAATAAGTGCCGTGCAAAAAACGTCAGATTAAAAACCATTGCTTCGCATTCACGAAATGTTCTCTAGAAATCTGTTTTGCGACAACCTCGGATTAGGACGGAAGCATAATACTTTTTAATACGAGAGTTTGCATATAACGTTTCAATCTTGAATACGGCCGAATGTGAAGTGAGAGATTTCGGGTTCAATGAGTGTTAATGCGAGAGTTCTAATACATTTCAATGCGACTGAATGCGGAACAGATAATACGCGATTGCTAATTATTGAATCGCAGTCACGAGATGTTCTCTGGAAATCTTCTTTTCGACAACCTCGCATTCCAAAGTGCAATACTTTTGGATACGTTTCAATTTGACGTGTTTTGTAGGGTATTTATTTGTTAAAAGTTTTTGAACGCTTAAATTCGAGCTGAAACTATTTTCTGAGATTTATAAACAAGAAAGTAAGTATCATCAGTTTGTTTTCAAAATTAAATAAATCTAATTTTCCTAAGATTTTAAACAAATTGGAAAAGATTTTTGAAGATTTCACATATATGTCAAAAAGGCATCTAGAAAATTTTGAAGTAAATTTTTTTTATTCAACAGGATTTACAAACTATTACGGAAAATTCGAGTCAGTTTCGAAGAAATTTAGAACTTTTAGAAGTTTGGAAGAAACTAAAATATTTTATAAATTTTCAGAAAAATTTTCAAGTTTTAAATATTCTTAATCTCTTATAACTTCTTAAAATGCTGAATAATTTTTAAACTGACTTGGATGATTCTTAAAATTTTGGAAAGTTCTTAAAAATTTTTTAAAATTCATTTTAAATCTTCCAGCTCTTTTACGACATTTTTAGAAATTCTCAGAGGAATCTGAAGAAAATGTTTGTATTCTTTCAAAATTATTAAAATGTTTCTAATTTTGTTTCGAAATCCTCAACCATGTACGTTTGGTTCGTAATTGTATAATTGTAATTTGAAATTATCCTGAAATCTTCTAGATTCTGCTTCTACATATTTTAAAATCTTTAAAACTTAGTATTAATATTTTAGAATAAAATCTAAATCAATTAAAATTTTCACAGCAGGGTTATTATCGGTACCGATAACTATTTTTGTTACCGACACGAAAAAGGGTAGGGGTTTGACAACAATTATTTCTGTGTCCAATCACAGGGGTGCCATCCCGCCCCCCACGAGACGTTGGAAAGGAGTAGGGGTTTGACCAATATTATTACTGTGACCAGTTACAGGGGTGCCTTCCCGCCCCCCATGAGACGTTGCAAAGGAGTAGTGCTTCGCCCAACATTATTTCTGTGACCAGTTACAGGAGTGCCTTCCCGCTCCCACAAGAAGTTGGAAAGGAATAGAAGTTTGAACAACATTATTACTGTGACCAGTCACAGGGGTGCCATCCAGCCCCACAAGACGTTGGAAAGGAGTAGGGGTTTGACCAAAATTATTACTATGACCAGTTACAGGGGTGCCTTCCCGCCCCCCACGAGACGTACGAAAGAGGTAGGGATTTGACCAAAATTATTTCTGTGACCAGTCACAGGGATGCCTTCCCACCCCCATGAGACGCTGTAAAGAAATGGGAGTTTGACTAACGTTATATCTGTGATCAATAACAGGGGTGCCTTCCCGTCTCCACGGGTCGCCAAAAGCCAAAAACTGACAAAATATCTCTTATATTACATGGCCTTACTCTGAAATACGTGACAGTCTCTTCCGTATGATTTCAATATTTATAGGTATTTTCATGTCCATGTTCGTAAACAACGAATCTAAATGCACCAGTATACAAGGTTTTAAAAAATTTTATAAGCATAAAATTTTCCTTTTTAAAAACGTGGTTTTTTGAAGTTTTGTCCTCGAAAATTGTTTTTTTTTCGCAATTTTCATGGCCATGTTCGTAATCAGTGAATGAAAAATACATCGCTGCACGCTTTTCGTAACTTCACATCCAGGGGGAAAAAAAGCCGGCAACGAGCAACGTGGCCGGCTAGCCACTACCCTAATAGCACTAAACGTTCCGGGAATGTTCCTGGAACGTTCCACGGGCACCTTCGGAACGTTCCCGGAACGTTTAAAATGTCCGCCCCTTGGGAAAGTTTCATTTGAACCTTCCATTATTGTTATTTTCAACAACAAGTATCTCGTAAACCCTAAGAGATAGGTAAGAATGGATGTCATTTTTGAGTTTTGAGTACCGCATATACTACACTATAATATGATATCCGTATCATAAATTGACATCGATTTTGACCTATCACTTAGGATTTACGCGATATTTATTGACAATAATAACAATAACGTTACTTTATGTTTGGAACGTTCCTGGAACGTTCCCAAGCGGCGGACATTTTACACGTTCCGGGAACGTTCCGCTGGAACGTTCCGTGCTATTAAGGTTACGTACAAATTAATTGTTCTTCTTTAGATCTACAAAGATGTCTTCTTTTTTCATATCTTGCACTGTTTATGAAATCATTATTAACTGTTAATATACATAAATGTATCAAATCGTACGTACATTTTTGTACAAATTGAAACATATATGAATAAAAACCAAACTATTTTTCATTTATCTATTTGGTTATTAAATTAATCAAGCAAAATGCAATTATCATTTTTTGTATAATAATTGACTCGTAATTATGTATATTTATAAACAATCTTATACCTCTATTTGCTCGGTATGTAACATATTTGTTTTATTTCATATAATTGCCTATGATTATAATACAATTTAGATCTCAATTCTGCACTTTTAATAGAATACATCATAATGTAATATAATAAATAAAAAATGGATTCTGGTTGTAATTGTGCAGTTTTTGTTAATGTCTGGCTCACGGAGTAATAATAAGAAGACCGATCTTCATTTATATTATGCGTTTTGATGGTGCAAAATGCACCTGTACTGCCATCTCCCAGGCGTACAATATAGTAGCGCATGCACACTGCGCTCTGCTATCTCTTTTTCTCCTGTGAAAAAGAGATAGTAGATTGTTGTGCAACAATTAATGCGCAACTCGAGGCAGTTTCTACAGCGTGAGCAGTCTTATTACTACTCCGTGTCTGGCTGATGGTAACTCCTCGAGTAGAAACTTCGATGGTAAATCATTTCTGAAGTTGCTAACTTTCATCAGTTACCAACGTGTAACGTGCATCTTTAAAGTAACTCTCAGGTGCATCCGCCAAGAGGGCGCATTTTATCAGCGCATGTTTTTAACATTTTCTTATTCAATTTGAATTGGCAATCTCCCACCTCATGTCTAATAAAACTCAGCAATATAGGCTTTATTTAAAGTGGGAGAACATTCTACGGTCTCCTGTCACAGGTGCGATCGATGGGTTGGCCTTCTCTAGTGAGAAGAAGGCTGACGCAAGGACTAGTAGTAGTGAGCCGCTAGAGTGGAACTCACTTGTAAAAATATTGATTACAAAATGTTTGGTATGGAAGATCCCTACACTGAATGATAAATGCGCCCTCATGGCGGGTGCACTTAAGAGTTACTTTAAAAGTGCACGTTGAGCGTCGGTAATTGATGAAAGTTAGAAAGTTCAGAAACAATTTACCATTGAAGTTGCTACTCAGAGAGTTACCATTAGTACAAACTGCAATTTGCACAACTATTTACCACTAGACTATATTATTTATTACATTATATCATATTGTTTTTCAAAATTGAAATTGCATAAGTAAGAGGAAAATTTTATTATAATCATACACAATTATTTTTGAAATTTTTTATATTTATTTTATATTTTATTTATATTAATGTTTAAATTCTGTTTTAGATTGTTTATAAATATGTAAAAATTCTGAAAACCTGTGTCCCGCCATATGTATGAAAGCTCTCTACTTTTCAAACCTAATATTAATATTTGCAAAAATTAAATTAAATCTTTCAGAATTTGAAATTGAACGCCTTCATAGTCAGTTTCAAATGTAATATTTTCCAATTCAAATATTCCAAATTGTTTGATTTCAATTTTAAACGTAAAAAATGGTCTGGTTTTTTTTTATTTCTTTGAAATCGTAAAATATTGAATTGAAAAACTTCATTGTGGTACACGTTTCAGTTTAAAGGATTTGTAATTAAACCATTTTTAATTGAATACTTCCATAATAAATTCAAAACGATGAAAAACTAAGACAATCTGTGAAATGCAAGCATTAAAAGTGAGAAGATTACAGAACCAGGCATTGAAAATTAAATTATTTTTTATTTAAAAATATTCCAAAATATTGAACATTTCAAACTTACTTAAAAAATAACCATTTCGAATTGAAAGGCCTGAAATCGTGCAATTTTAATAATTAAACTCATAGTGATCTTGTTTTTTATTCTTTTATTTTAATTTTGAATGTGTGACGTCCCATACCTAAAGAGTCTGGTCTCTAATAATCGAAATTGGTCAGATAATCAATAAACCCTAATCTTTCTTTGATTTAACTTAAGTTTGGACAAGGACAAGCCAAATGAGTGTAAATGAGAATCTCCAATTAATCAATTTATTAAATACTAATACAAAGAATTGAAATTAGTTGCGACGTTACCCGGTGATGATTACCAACGACATCGAGTACTCCGCCAAACCTTTAAAGAAAGGAAGCCGTTGAGTTTTATGGTCTTTTTGAAAGGACTTGAGCATTAGTTTTTTAAAATGGGACTTACCCGATTATGTTTTAATTATCTTCTTTGTGGTAGATGGTGTTGGAGGCTCTTTTGTAATGATGAGTTTGGTGAGGAAAATCTGGAACCGTAATCCTTAGGTTGTGAATTGATGTTCCTAAATCAAAAGTTGGATCCACTGGTGGTTGACGATTACCCAGTTGCTATTGTGTACCCTCTGGTACTGATGGTCCTGAATTTTCATGTTGAACGCTTAATTCTTAAATTTTTCCCTTTTCGTCAGTTTTTATCATTTTAAATTGAAAGGGTTGAATTCTGAAAAGTATAATTAACAATGTGAACATTTGTAATTTTTAAACAATTTAAATTTAGCTGAAATAATTTAAATTCCAAAGGCTTTGAGTATAAAAAAATTTGAATATTAAAATTCTTGGTAATTAAATTTTTTCATTTTTCAATCAAGTTCGGATTCGTTTAATTTTAAACGTTCATTAGCAGAAATTTTGTTTATTTTAATGCTTCCCATTTTAAAATACGAATTTGAAACATTCATTTTAGTCTTCAATTTCAAATTGTCAAATTCCAATTGTTTCGAATTGAAAATTATTTAAGCGCAAAAGTTTTGCATTTTAACTTATTTAATTTTGAATGTTTTTATTCAGAAATAATATAATAAATTTCAATTCCTCTGAATTTTATATGATCCAATTTTAAAAATTAAAATCCGAAATTATTCAGTTTTGAATGTTTTGTAATTGTACTGTTTTCAAAATTTTAATATGTAATTAGTGCATTCCGAGATTCTTCAATTCAAAATAAAATTATTCAATTTTGAACGCTTTCGATTGAAAAGAATACAATCGCAACTCCTTTCTAATGAAATTGTCCAATTAAAATTGTAGAAATTCGAGTCTGAAATTTGTATATTTTGAGAGCCTCTAAATAAAAATTTGTCTATTTCAAACACTTTCAATTTCAAATTATTCAATTTTAAATGCTTTTATTTAGAAATCATAAGGTTCTATCTTAAATTTTTAATGTCACTTGATTTTCACTGGTTCTGTACGTGAAGTAATAGGAGACAAATGAAAATCAAGTGATTTATAAAATTAAACATAGAACCCTTTTTATTTGATCCTAAAATAAATAAATAATGAATAAAAAAAAATAATAAAACAAATTCAAAATAAACTGAGGCCAATCGGAAATGCCATTTTGTTTAGTTTTCTGATATACATAATCTAAAGAGTACCCCGTAAAAATATTTCGTTCGAACTCCGTATGCTTATGTATTTTAAAGCGCTGATTACGAATATAATATAGAAAATTGGCGACAAGGTGATTTTCATGGTGAAATCATGAACAAACCATACAAATCATGGTTTTTTGGCTTTATCTCAGCTAATACGCAAAATTTCGCAAAATTTTTTGAACAAAAGTTGTGAATCTCATCAAGATACAAATTTTTTGTTGCATCAATTCATTTCACGAGTGAGAGTTTTCGAGAAAACAAGTGATGCACATCTGACAAAATGTAACAGATTTCATCGCAATAAGCGTCAGGCCTTTCTTTACCCTCCGCGCTCATAGTGTACTTACGGAAGTGTGCCACTGTCTTCAATGCTTTTATTCAACTAAGCTACTTTCCTAACTCATGGAAAATAGCTCACATTTTAGTTTTTCAGAAAAAAGGCAAGAGTCCATATCATCCAACCAGCTACAGGCTCATTAGTCTTCTTAATACAATGAGCAAAATTTTTGAAAAAATAATACTCAATCGCGTAAACTATCACCTCGAGGAAAACAACATCCTTAAACCTCAACAATACGGTTTTAAAAAAGGTCACCCAACGCAGCACATGATGCTGAAGCTTACCGAAGCCATTAGCCTAAATTTCAATCGACGAAAACATACTGGAGCTGTTTTCATCGATGTAGAAAAAGCTTTTGATAGTGTCTGGCATGTAGGACTTCTCAGAAAACTAATGAATTACAATTTTTCAAGAGGGCTTATTCATTTTATATACTCTTATCTTTCCAACAGAAAATTCTCAGTCAAAATAGGCCAGACACTTTCAAAAGAAAAGCCCATCCGAGCGGGTGTGCCCCAAGGCAGCATTCTAGGACCGGTATTCTTTATTATCTACGTAAACGACATCCCTGAGGTCCCCGAAGTTTCAATTGGATAGTATGCAGACGACACCGTACTATTTACTTCTTCTTGCTCAGTCCCGAAAATCTTAAAACTACTTAACAAAGCTCTTGAAATTATTGAGGCATGGGCTAAGCTTTGGAGAATAAAAATTAACGTAACAAAGTCAGAAGCAATTCTTTTCTCAGTCAGAAAGCCAGTCAAAATAGATCCACCCAAAATGTTTAATGAACCAATAGAATGGAAAAACTCTATAAAATACTTAGGGGGTAAACTACATAAACGTCTCAATCGGAACCAGCATATCCAGGAAAATGAAGGGAAAGCCCTCGGGGTCATGTCTCGTCTCAATCCTATTAATAATAGACACTCGAGTCTAAAACCGGATTATGGAATCCTAATCTATAAAATGTTTATCCGACCTATCATAACTTACGCTTGTGCAATCTGGGGAGGTGCCTCAAAAACCAATATTAAACACATTCAGATCATTCAAAATAAATTTCTGAGACGTACCACCAAAACACCCAGATATACCAAGAATTCTGTCCTCCACAGAGAATTTCAATTACCATACATTTCAGAGTATATCAAAGAAACCGCCACCAAATTTTATGAATCTGCATCATTATCATCTTTTGAAAATATTTCCTCTTTAGGGAAATATGATTACGATCCTCTTCGCAAGCATGCGATGCCAAAAGACTTTCTCATGAAGTAAGTCACTGATGCCGGTGAAGGGGGGTCGACGCGGCGCCGCGCCGAGACTTCTCTCGACGCTCCGACCTGCCACCCCTGACCTACCTGCAGCCTTCTTTTTCGACCCCACTAACTCCTTTCCTCTCTACTTCTTTACTCTTCTTACCTAAAATAAATGATCAGATTTTGTGGTTTTTTCCCGCTTGCGAGCTTTTTTTCCACCTACATAAAACGTCAATTTAACTTCCTGCCTTGTCAAATTTTTCTCAGATTGTGTATCAGTACCTCTTCCGGCAAAGCACAACAACTTCTTCCAGTCCGATCATTCTTCGGGGAGATCATAAATCGCGAGTGCACGACTGGCGCGGCTTCGCCGCACCATCCGCCCACTCCCGTGCATTGGATCTCACAAGAGGGGGCGATGGTTGGGGCCTCCTCATCCCACCCCTTTTTTTCGCGTGAATTCATTATTTTCTAGGCTTTCTTCTCCCGAGTTCTCATCAACATGGATGAAAAATATATTTTCAGTTTGAGTATGATCCTCCATAGTAGAGAAAAAACGCTTCAGGGGTTGTGGCAAATCAAACTGTTTCCAACTGAACGACTTTGCTGAAAGCACAAGAAGAATATGACTCTTTCGGAATCTGAAATGACTAGCGGTCTGTTCTTATTTTATAAGACAGGAAGGAACGTCACACTAATTCTCTTGCGGAAAATACGCGGTTTGAGAGGTGCCACATTTCCGCAGCGGCCTGTATGTTCATTTGTTACTGTTTCGCTGTAGGCCTCAATTTTGAACACACGATCCGGGAAAGTAGCATTGTAAACAATCAGTCGATTTCGCGCCAAACTGTTGCGGACCGCCTCTCTTTTTGTAGAGACCTGCATGGTTGTTCTTGACAATCACTGAGAAGGGGAAGTTCGCATCGGGGGTGTCGGCGAAATAGATAAATTTGAGAAGTGCAAGATCGGCCGTCGAAAATACGAGCGAGGATTTATAGTGGAAGGATCATGCACGGAAAAAAGTGGATAGTTAGATTCACTTTTACGTATTATTAACTTGAAGTTTACTTGTTCGTATTGTACGAGAAACAATTCAAATAGTTTTTGATACTGAATTAGATAGTGATCTCAAAATATACAAAAACTAAGGTCAGCATTACTACTTCAAATTGTAAAAAGGAAGATGATTAGAACAAGTAGCTTTAATAACTATTTCAAATGGTACAGTTGAACATGTAAACTGTATGAATAACTAATTTTCATAGTAAACAAAGAATTGTGAGTTTGAATTTTGCAATTGAGTTCGATCTCCTTTTTCGCATTACAATCAGCACTGCGCGAGATTGTTAGCCTTACTATATGAAAATGTAAGTAAGTTCAGTGGCACAACTAGAAACGTGTAGGCCCCCTCCGCAAAATTTTTTAGGCGGTCCGTTTTAAATTAAAAAAGAAACACGACTTATAACTTGCTTATCAGTAAAACAACAGATTTTCGCTTCTCAATCTGCAAGACAGACCGCCTACTGGCATTTTACAAAATGAAATAAATTGTCGGAAACTATTTTATAATGTTTTCTCTTCTATCATAATATTAGTTCAGATACCCAAACAAAAATTCTGAAGAATTATATAAAAAAAAGGCTATGTCTAGTCCTCCCGAAAAACTAGGGGAGTTGGAAAAGGGGATAGACTAGTTGTCTCGAATTTTCGGGACGACTAGCCAAGCTTATGAAAAATATTGGACTAGTCACCCGAGTCGAAATTTTGGCCCTATTTTAGACCTCTATTATAGGACTTAATAGATCTTAGGAGATTCTGTAGAGGGCTTAATTTCTATTAAAATTAGGCCCTCTTTTAGCCCTGCTAGGTGGCAGATAAATCAATTTTTACCACCCAGCAGGGCTAAAAGAGGGCTTAATTTTAATAGAAATTAAACCCTCTTTTAGACCTCCTATGTCCTCTTTTTAGGCCCTACTGTAGCCCTGGAAATCCTCTATGATAAGAAATGACGTCACATGACAAGATAACCATTATCCCAGAATAAACACATGGATACCTTAAATATAGGGCCAAAATTTAAAATGTGAATATTGTAATAAAAAAATATTGTCGTTTTTTACAATAATTTTTAAAAATATAATTGTTCAGAAATTAAGCGTTTATTTTTCGCAATTTTTTATCTGTTCATTAGTTACTGCAATTGGTTTTTGTTTTTTATTATCAAAACAAATAGTTTTGTTACAACAATTTATGGAATTAAGATTTCATAACAAACACCAATTCCAATAACTAATGAACAAATGAAAAATTGCGAAAATCAATCACCTAATTTCTGAATAATTTTATTTATTTACAAATTGTTGCAATAAAGAACGACCATAGTTTTTTATTAAAATATTCATCTTTTAAATTATGGCCCTATATTTTTGGTATCCGTGTGTTGATTCTGGGAAAACGGTTATCCTGTCATGTGGCGTCACTTCTAGTCTTAGAAGATTTTGAGCTTTGTATCTGCAAAAATATTCTAAATTGTTAATTTCTTGGAAAAATTAAGGCAATATGGACAATAGTTTTTGGAATTATGAATTATATTACGAATTCTACGCGAATTACAAGGAACATGAATAAAAATTGTAAGTAATATACCTTACGTAGTGTACTTACATTAACACAATTTATAGTACACCAATGTTACGAACTTGAGTAAAAGAAATGGACGCATGTGTTTAGAGAGATATCAATGACAATCTTATGTTGCTTGCCATATCGTTCGAAATCCTTATAAATCTAAACTTTATTAAGTAAACTGTAAAAGCAACGTACATGTAATATGACAAGAAAAGCACATCATAAATGTAAAACTAACATAATTATTAATAAAAAGTCATACTGATAAAAAAATTGCAAGACAAAGTTACGCAAGTGATCCTACTTTATTATTATTTATATATCAATTTATATTTTCCCTGACAGCTACTCGCATTTCCCTGCAAAATTATTTTCCCTGTCTATCTGACATGTGGCATCCTGCCACTTCATATTGATACTAACTAAATCAATTTCTGATTCAATATATTTATTTTTTATCAAAAAATGTGTAATTAGGCTGAAATTTCCAGAACTTGATATATTTCACCTTTTTAACTCTGCCTAATTATTATTAACTATTTTTATTATGCAGTGACAAATTAAGGAAATTAAACAATAATAATAAGTATGCAATTAAGTTATACAAATACGAAAACAGTAGAGATAGGTCCTAGGAGGGCTAAAAGAGAACTTATAGATTTACGTAGGTTTTAAAGAGGTCTTATTTAAATACATGAAATTCATTGTGAATATATAGGTCTTGTAGAGGTCTTAAAAATATACAAGTGAGAATCATAGGAGGTTCTAAAGAGGGCTAAATCAGGTCCAACGGGGTTCGAAAGAGGACATAGAGGGTTAGGTAGGCCTAAAGTAGGTTCTATTTGGAACTATGCAGGGCTTCAATAGGGCTAAAATTTCGACTCGGGCATCCCGAATTTCGGGACGACGAGACACTTCGATTAAAAAAATACTTTTTGTACATTTTTTCTACTATGGAATTTTCTGCTTATGATATTTTTAATTTCTTATAACACTAAAAATGATTAGGATCGTATTTGATTAAGTCACCCAGGTTCAAATATTATTTTATTTGGAAGAATTTTTTTTTAGTAGAATAATGCATTGTTTCCGACATACCATTTTTTGAAACAATAATTAACAAATGATTTGTAATAAAATGTTAGTTCAAATAAATTTCCAATTTCAGCACAGTAATAATTTTTTCAACCTTTTCACATTGATATTTTTAGAAATTACTACCATTTAATGAAAAAAAATATTTTCTAATTTTTTTCCGAATTTTAACAACAATGAAATCTACCATACTACTGTAATATCGCGATCTTTAATATTAATTTCTCGAAACCGAATTTTTTTTTGGTATTAAACAGTTTTTATTCTAATTCAGCATCCCCATATCTCATCAGAAAAATTTTATTTTTGCAAAAAATTTTAATTTGAATCACTATTCAACGTTTTTCTCATCTTAAAATAGAGATTTCGATTTTGCATTTGATATATTAGTACGATGTTTAAAATATTTTGTATTTATATATCAGTTATGTAAATGAATGTTGCGTTTTAAATAAAGTGAGATGATAATAAAATCAAATTAAAAATTCCAAAAATTTCATTCGAAAAAAATTTTTCAAGTCTTAATTTTCAATAATACAAAATATGTACTTTTTAAAAATCGTAATCTTAATAATCATTTATAATAATACATATAAATTACTAATAATATATTTACTGTGTGAGTTAATACTTCTAAGCAAAATATTTTTCCCAAGCTCGTTACAAAATATTAGATATCATCTGTAAGAGATTATTTAATAAAATTTTAAGTAAACATTTATTATCATTTCTTAGCTGACCACGTTTTTCTCAGGGAAACCGCTTGACCGAGAGCCTGTCAGAAAAGTCTAAGCGGTTCCGTAGCTGAGTTGACTAACGCGTGCGCTAGATTCAGGTTTTAGGACAGGTTTTAGGCAGTTAGTAGGGTTCGATTCCCCAGCGGGGTCGATTTTTGAAAGCGTTTGAGCGTGCGATCATATGTGTAAGTCTCTGAGCGTTCGATCATATGTGTAAGTCTCTGTGCGTGCAATTGTGTAAGAATAATCGTAAATTAAGTGCAGTAATCATATATAAAATAATTTTTTCCGTTTCAAATCGATCGACATTTTACATCATTTTTGTTGTCGAAAGTTTCGAGCTAATTTATTTATAAATCGTGTATAGAATGCGTGCAGTGCATATATGTATGCATATACATATATGCGTTACAATGCGAAATCGGCAAAGTTACTCTTCACAAAAGTAAGGCATACTACACGAAATAGTAACTCTTCTTCTCGCTGAGTGTGGACGGTTACCAAGTGGTGCAGTACATCTTACTATTTGAAATTGTTCATCCTACTCTTTTAAAAAGTCAGTTCAACTTACCTGCACCCAAAATAGTAATTTTAACAGAATTCACCGACGAAAATCTGCGCTTCAATTTCAAATAGTTAGAACTACTGGTTTCCACTTTTTTCCGTGTGGATTCTCGGAATAATCCACAGAGGAAATCCCTACAAGTATCGGTTGGAAATCTGTCCCGATAATAAGAAATATCAGGCCACTCTAGTTGAATTCATAAAAACGCATGTAGCTGAAGAAACAGAGATCCACATCGATTGTTGGAAGGGTTATATTAATCCCGAACGTCATGGTTTCGTCCATCAAACTGTGAGTCATTCCGAGGAGTTTGTGAATCACAATACCGGAAAAATCAGTCAATATATTCAAAAGAAGAATATTTTTAAAATTTGTTCAATATGATGAAGAATAATTTTTGGAAAGAAGAGATTACATCTTTTACTGGATTTGAGCAAAAAATTACATAGATTGAAATTGAAGCTTTCTTGTTTTTGATTTCATCAGATATCTCAAACCGATTAACAGTCGAATAAACTCTCAAGATATTTTCATTCAGATGTTAATATTATAGTTTAAAATTTTAATTTTTTTTTAAGATACAATCAATTCTCAGAAATATTAAAGATAAAAATGTAAATGGTGTTAATAATTCCTTAATAATTAACTTCAAATTCAATTCTGCTTTTTAATTAATATTAGCATATCATACAAATATTCCCTATTAGTTTCCTATTAAAATTTCCCCGAAGAGGATGCCTAAAGGCCTTGAAACATGTTGGATCATGGTAGTATAAAACAGATGGATAAATAATATAGAAGTGAGATGTGGTTCGGATGTCTTATTTTTTTTACATCTCCCTCTTTTTTCAATGGTCATATATCTGTCTCTAATGAGCCATTCTACAATGTTATTTGAAAACATATTTCTCTTATTTTAACTCTTTTTGTGCAATTATTTGTCAGAAATTGATTTTTCGAAGTATTTGTTCGTAAAAAACAGTTTTTTAAGGAACATAATTATTTTTAAGCCTTCTTGTGCAATTTTGTTGCACAATTTGTTTTTTAAAGTTTATGTGGGTTTAAAAAATGTACTTTCAAACATTTCTGTAAATTTTTGTGGCAGCGACGGCTTAAGAAAATAGGTACTGATCCGTATAAGGAACTGATCGCAGATGATAAAGTGTGTTACCCTAGCCACTAAATTTAATCAGCATTTTCAATTGAAATATATTCCAATATATTCTATAATAATGAAATAATAAAACTGAGCAATGCAAAATTTTTAAAATATGAAAAATACAAAAAAATATGCTCGTCGAAATACTGCAACCTTCTAGCGGTAAAGAGGGTGATTAGGTACCAAGCCGAAGCCAATGGAGATATGATGCAAAAGTAAGATCGAGTTTAGAGTTAGGTGTACAGATAGGTGCTTGACCATCATTATGTCTGTCACAAATCACAGGGATGCCTTCCCGCCCATCATGAGTCGTTAGAAAGGGGTATTGGTTTGACCAACATTATTTCTGTGACAATTCACAGGGTTCCACAGTCTCGCCCTCACGAGACATTTGAAAAGGGTAAGTGTTATATTATATATGTGATCATTCATAGGGATGCCCCTCCGCTCCGTGCCCCATGAGAACCTGGAAAGAGGTATGGGTTTGACCAACATTATTTTTGGGATCAATAACAGGGGCCCCATGAGAGGTTGGAATGGAAAGGTTGGTGATCAATCACAGTGGTGCTTTCCCGTCCCCGTAAGACGTTCGAAAGGCGTTTGGGTTTGACCAACATTATGCCTGTGACTAGTCACAGGGTTGTCTTCCCGCCCCTCATGAGACGTGGGAAAGGGGTATGGGTTTGACCAACATTATTTCTGGGTCAAGTCGCAGGGTCCCACAGTCCCGCCTCACGAGAGGTTTGAGAAAGGAAAGTATTTCACCAAAATTATATCTGTGATCATTCACAGGGATGCCCCTCCGCCCCCCATGAGGCCTTGGAAAGAGGTATGGGTTTGACCAACATTATTTCTGGGATCAATAATAGGGGCCCAGGCACGGTCAACTATGTGGGAAATAAATGGCGATATTCAGCGCTCTTTGCGATGGTCAGGAGAACTACAAAAGTGTGCATGTGCTGATGCCCATATATGTATATGCCCCTCCTTTTTATGGATTGAGTAATAAAATAATTTAAGAAAAAAGGAAGATTAAAGACAAAATGAAGCAAATGTGAAACACAAAATAAGAAATGAAAGATAATTAGCATTCTATTTCCCATTTTACGTTTCTCATTCACTGCATTTTGCCTTTATTTGAAGTGGCATCGCTATCTGCGATGGGCAGGAGCACTAATGTCGCACCCCTCACTGCCTCTCCGTCCCTGCGCTATTGTCTTAAAAATTCGCCATTTCTCGCTACACAGTTGACAGAGCCTGTAGGGGCCCCATGAGAGGCTGGAAGGACAAGGTTGGTAATCAATCACAGGGGTGCTTTCCCTCCCCCATGAGACGTTGGAGAGGCGTATGGGTTTGACCAACATTATGTCTGTGACTAGTCACAGGGCCCCACAGTCCCGCCCCCACGAGACGTTCGAAGAGGGTAAGTGTTTGACCAACATTATATCTGTGATCATTCACAGGAATGCCCACCATGAGACGTTGAAAACGTTGTTCGCTATCGTCACTTTGGGCCTCTGGTCACTCAGAGTGTGTCGCCACTTAGGGTCTGTCGACATTCACGGTGAGTCGTTGCGGTAAAGAACAGTAAATAAAGACCTGACTCGTGGAAAAAATGCATGCAACAAAAAATTTGTATCTTGATGAGATCTACAACTTTTTTTCATACATTTTGTGAAATTTTGCGTATTAATTGAGATAATGCAAAAAACCATGAATTTAATGGGGTTTTTTAATGGTTTCACCATGAAAATCGCCTTATCGTCAATTTTGACTATCATATTTGTAATCAGCGCGTCAAAATACATAAGTGTGCGGAGTTTGAAGAAAATCGGAGAATTCTGCAATTCGGAACTGCACCCGGACGTTTTTTACAACAACCGATGTAGACAACTGTCTTATCTGCTTCCTTTTTAGATAAATAGTAGAACACATTACTACCACGCGCATTTTTCTCTTTCGATTATTACTTCTCTGAATCTAGTTTGAATCTTTAGAGCCTACATTTTAATAACTCAAGACCCTACTTTGACGCTGTTTAACCTCTTCTCCAATGCTGACCCTACTTTGAATCTTTTTAGCCTACAATGTTTGAACTGCAGACTATACTTTGAAGTTTTATAAACTTTATAAAAATAAATGTATCGGAGCTCTTTAATGTATCGCTCTTTCGATTATGTATAAAAAAACCAGACAAAATAGCTTCTGCCTTCTGCCTCAGTTTATTAAGTCCGATTTACCGATGATTATCAGAGGCCTTTAAGCCCTTCACAATGTGACCATCGAAACTCAACGTTGACCTTCTTTGAAAAGCTTTTTACCAGAAAAACCCGGTGGCTGCAATTTCGCTTGCCCTTTGCAGAAGGTTTTGCCTATCGACCCCACCAACTAATATTAAATTCTGAATGGTTAATCCTTCGATTTTTGTACTTCGACTTACACCTCAATGCAGCTTCGACCCTAAGATCTCATCATATATTTTAGAACCATCGTTGCCTTCGCCTAGTCTTTTAATTCTGTTCACTAACTCGACCCTACTTATGTTGATCATTTTTCCTACAGTCCTATAAATAGTTTGTGTTGTGTTCTTTAAAATACATGTGAATTATGATTTGAAGAACATCTAAATTACATTTCTGAAACTTCAACCATGTGTAGCATAAAACTATTTCCTTTACATGCATAAACAATCACAAGTTAAAATTCATAAACACCAGCAATCAAACACTATTGTTCTATGCCTGTGAAATGATACAAGTTTAATTTCTTTTCATTTCATTCGAAATAATGTCCTTTTTCCAAATTTTACCTAGTCTTACATTCTTTGATTTGGAACGTTTTCAATTCAAAATCGGTCACATACATTTAAAAAAAATTTCAAACCGTTTCAGTTCAAAATTATGAATGCTTATTCAGTGTTAAAAAAAATGTTGTATACTTTTAATATTTAAAATTTTGTTTAATAATGGATTTTTAAATAGTGTATATTTTTTTATTTTAAAGAAACATCAATTGTCAGAGAAGTACCAAAGTTGTTAATTCATTAGTTACTTGCAAGAAACTGTTAGTGAAATTGTCTTTATTCTGTCAAAACTAAATTCAATAACAAATACGTATTCCATCAATTCGAATGAAATAAAAATTACTGTATATTATTATCTGGAATTGTTTTCTAAACCTTCTTCATGGAAAAATACAAAAAAAGTTCTTATAGATGACGTCTTGAACTACCTGGTGCTCGATCCGGTGAACTCGGGTCGTCGAATCACCATTAGAGTTGTTGCGGATATTGGCACAATATAACCTGAGTCGAAATTTAGACCCTTTGCCCACTTTGACTCCATTTAAATCTATGGGCCCTACTTTGAATATTTAAATGCTACAGTCTTCATATTCAAGAACCTACTTTGACGCTGTAACACCTCTCTGAATCTAGTTTGAATCTTTAGAGCCTACATTTTAATAACTCAAGACCCTACTTTGACGCTGTTTAACCTCTCCTCCAATGCTGACCCTACTTTGAATCTTTTTAGCCTACAATGTTTGAACTGAAGACTATACTTTGAAGTTTTATAAACTTTATAAAAATAAACTAACAATTATTTGTTACTCGGGTTAAATTAACTCATTGATCATCTTAATGTCTGCAGTCACACTCAATTAACAAAAATATTTGGTTTCAGATTCAACCAAATAGTCATAAATTATTTATAAATAAATAAATACTTCTGTGCAATGCTCAATCACATAAAAATATTTTCTGTCAACTGAAAATGCAGAAAATGTGTATGTGAATAATATTCATCACGGAAAATTACTAAATATTGTCGATTAATAATGCATTAAAAACATTTTATACATAACTAATGAGATTGTGCATTATGGACAGTCATGCAGGTATTTATTTATCTCATAAAATTAATTTATAATTAGTTTCAAAGTAATTGAGAATCACAACAAATTATAAGAATAAAATATTTTATATCATTAGCAATAAATATTATAAATAAATTTAAAAAATTGAAAAATATATAGAAATATATATTTAATAATTATAATAATTTAAATTCACTGATTGTTCTCACATTTTTATTAGAGTATTACGGTTAATTTATTTGCAACATGATTTCGTGAAAAAATCATTTTTTTCCAGGGAACAGTACCTCTTTTTTAACTGTTCGATTATTTTTGTTGCTAAACAATAACAATTGAGAGTTTTTGAAACATTTTCTTAGAGAAATATTACTATTTACGTGGCTACCACTCGATTTAGTAGGAAAAATCATTTCTTTCCGTGAGAAGATGTTTCCTGTTTTAATTTTTCTATAATATTTGTTGAAGAATGAGAAAAGCCAAATGTATGAAAAATAATTGACTGCTCATCTCGAATTTTGGGACGGCGAGACACTTCGTTATAAAACCAGTGATGCTACTACTAATATTAACTTATTTCCTGATGAATATTAGGTTGAATCTTATAAACTAATGTAATGAAAAACTAAATGTGTAATTGCATTAATTATGATGCCGAACGAGTTTTTTTAAGGCTTTGCTAAATAGAGAGATAAAAAAATATTGTTGTTGAAATCGCCACTCTTGACATTGTATTTGTTTAAATAATAAATTACACAGAATCAAATTTAAATATCCAGCCTCAAGTTCTTGTGAAACATATAACGGTGAATACTTTTAAAAACAGAGAAAAACTTATATTGAACTCTTCAAAAATGGTTTCAAATATTTGACGACACAAAAATTTAAAAAAAAGTCATTATTCAAATAATTGTTTCGTATCTAAAAAGAATTGTGGACCTTAAAGTATTGGACAAGTGCTGATGATTTTTATCGAAGACATCCTAACGCGCTCCGTTAGGTGAATCGGTTAGGGCGTTAGGCGTTTGTTTAGTAAATAAACTGACAATGAGTATAATATATCTTTGAAATAATTGCGAATATCTTTGATGTTTATATCACAGATATTATTGTATTTTTTCTGATAATAAATAACAAATTTTATTTTTATTCATCCATAATGGTGTGAGATAATAGAGAACCTGCTTTGATGCCACAAGTCTTACATGTAGTAGTTGGAGGCTCAAAAGGGGGTCTAATGTACCTTGAATATAGACCCTACTTTGACGCTAAACGTGGAAAAACGGCCGATTTCGGACAGTTTTAGCGTCAAAGTAGGGTTTAAATTACATTGAAATCGCTCCTTATTTAGAACCTACTTTACTGCTCCGAGCGCTTACTAAGGTAGGAGTTACAGGTTCAAAGTAGGGCCTAAATTTCGACTCAGGAAATTTTGAAAAAGATCTCGTAGATTACGTCTTGACCTACCTGGTGCAAGATTCAGTGCATCTGGATCATCGACTCACCATTTGAAGTTATTTTTGCTATTGGTACAGTTTGAATTTTAAAGAGTTCTCGTAGATGACGTCTTGAACTACCTGGTGCACAATTCGGTGTACTCGGGTCGTTAAATCACCATTTTGAATGGTTTTGGCTATTGGCAAAATCAAAAACATTAAAATTTTGTCTTAGATGACGTCTTAAACTTCCTGGTAAACGATCCTGTGCACCCGGGTCGTCGACTCACGATTTAGAGATGTGTCGTCCATTGGCAAACTTAACATTTTAATGTTTAACGCCGGCTAATTTTCTCTAACACTTGCATGTTGTTAAGAATATTATTTTTTGTGTCTTGCGTGTCCTAAGCATGGGAGACAGGCAACAACAATGCTTAAGCCATGCTACCATGCAGCCGTAACCCGTGCTTTAGCCAGATATTACCAAGAAGTTTATTGCCTTGCCTGAGCCATTCAAACTTTTGTCACGCAGGAAGTTAAATGACTGTTTAAACATTTCTGCATACTTATATAAAAAGGATTGATTTTTCCTCTACTTCATACAAAATAAAAATTTTGTCACACCTCTATCATAAGTGCGATTTTAACTCCTGCAAACGATCCTTAACACAGTGTCTATAAGCCTAGGCCTTTAAATGGTTTACTCAGGGTTCTAGGCTTATGAAGGAAGTAATAAAAGCAAGTAAAGTACTGCGTTCTGATTGGCTAACGAACAGCTACAGGACACTTTATGAGACTCTCGGCGATTCACATCATCACCGCACTACGGCGCTGCCTACACACCATGTGGCAGTTGAGTACAGTGATGTATGCACGCGGATATGTTTGTCATGTACAGAGAATTTCCTTTGTATGTTTCGCTTACGTTAACAAAAAAATATATATACACAGAAAACCTACTGCAAATGCCAGAAATATCCGCCATACATCACTGCCCAGGTAACCTCTGACAATCATACGTGATTTAGAAGCAACAGGTAACTAGTTTAAATCACATGATTATGACATCTTGGCCAATGTATTTGACATGTGAGAAGTCAATATGACAGATAACCCCTGAATAAAACTGAAAATGTAGGAATCGGTTACGTCAAGGTAATATTATTAATTTTTTTTGCAAAATATAAAATTACAAATACTATACTTTATAAAAAGTTAAATTTGTATTTACGCAAATACCAAACAATTACTCTCGTGCGAGCAAAACTCCACACGTCGCTCCGCACAATATTGGATTTTTAAAAGTGTAAAGTTGAATATTTAAATCGAGAAAAGTATAGAATCTGCTAACATTGTGACCCTGATCACCCCCATAAGTGTGTGTGTGTAAGGGGGGGGGGGGTGAAATGCACCCGATAAGTGCAAAAACTCGCCTGGAAAAAAGTGGTGACGGGTCGCGTTTTGTAGGGCTCTGTATACACAGAGAATAGTGTAAAGTGGTGATAATTGGGTCGAGAAGGCTCTTAAACAAAGTGAAAATCATTTTCCCATGGAATACGCTCATACTACAACTTTAAGTGTGTGATTGAGTGATAAAAGCGGTGTTAATCTGACAATAATTGTCAAATTACAGATATACGTATATCATGGTGAGATATACGTTTATGAGAGTAACATGGCGGAACTGTTGAATGGGCCGCCACCTAAGCGTACTGATAAGAGTTATAAGTGTCATCCTGACAAAAAGGTTGAGGCAGTATTTTGTTTACTGTGTGAAAGTGTTTATCATATCAAGGACTTTGAACTATTAGACAACACTAGATACCTAAGTCAAACATTAGTAGTGTGTCCAGATCATGTCAACTTAGACCTAACTGCCAATTTGAATGTGAAACTAGATGAAACAGCAAGGAAAGTTATTGTCAATATCAAAATCACGGAACAAGAAAGAGCACAGAAAGAGGTTCAAACAGTGGTTTCTAAAAAGCTGCAAGCAGAACAACATAACTCTCACAACACAAACATTATTGATGATACTGATAATGGGCTCTACCTTCTGCAAGCAGAAAATGTTTTATTATGGTAAATTAATAAACACCTAGAGGATAAGTGCAATCCACTCAAAGAAATAAAGAATATAAAGAAAGAGCAAAAACCATTTAAAACTTTTGCACAAATAACATCAGCCACTGAAACAACACAAAAAAAGTACCAAAAATAACTATAACAAAAAATAACAAAGATGACAAGTCTTTTAATACTTTTGACTTTGTTACTAAACTAATAGCAAATAATAACAGAGTGCAAGTTAAAAAAATTAATAGCTTAAAGCAACGGTGATATTATCATCAAAAGTATGGATCAAAAAAGTGCTTTGGAAATTAAAAAAAATTGTGAAAGAAAAGATTGAAAATTAGTGTGATGTGCAGGAAGAACTTATGAAAAATCCACGAGTGAAAATAGTTGATATATGTTTAAATTGTTAAATTGTTTAAATTTGGAACAGAATGAAATAGTAAATGGTATCATTAACAGAAATTTCAGTAACTATAAAACCAAGAGTCAGGTTATCCACACTTTTACAAAAAAAAACAGCATGATTATTGAAGTTACATCAGAGTGGTATGCGCACTTAAGAAACCACAAGTACAGAATGTTCGTAGGTTATCAAAACTGTGGAGTATATGATGATCTAAACATAAAACCATGCTTTAACTGTAGCCGTTTTGGACATAGCAGTAAAAAATGCAAAAATGACACCATATGTATCAGATGTGAAGGAAACTATTCCTTACAACAGTGCAAAGAAGAATTACCCATCAAATACCCAAATTGTGTGTATGCAAATAACAAATATGATGCTAAAAACTATGTTTGTTATCTCATTACAGATACTCAGAACTGTGATATACTAAAAACCAAGGTAATAAAATTGAATAGTTACACTGATTATCCATTAAGACCTACTATACCGACGCACCAAGCAAAGTAGAAATTCTACCAAAACAGGTTGAACCCGAACAAAAACAACAACAAAATCTCGAGAACAACACTAAAGGAAACAAAAAACAGCCAGTAAGCAGCACAATATGAACCCGTTATTATTATTATTATTATTATTATCGATTAGCAATTCGAACTCGAAAGGTCATTGCCTCATCTAACCGAAACCGCCACGCATCTCTATCCTGTGCATCCTCCATCCAGTTTAAGTAATCATGTCCTAGTTCTTTTAGATCATCCCTTACATTGTTCTCCCATCTGTTCCTCGGTCTGCCTAGAGGTCTCTTACCAGTCGGTTTCCCTCTTAAAACTTGCGCCACTGTTCTTTCATTGCCCATTCTTGCTACATGCCCCGCCCATCTTAATTTACGCGTTTTCATAACTCTATTAATATTTGCTGACCCGTAGAGAGCATGCAGCTCATCATTATGCAGTTTTCTCCATTCACCAGTCTCTTCGTCCCTCTTTGGACCATAGATTTTTCTAAGTACTTTATTTTCAAAAACTCTACACCTATTCTCCACTCCCTTCGTCAGCGCCCACGTTTCACACCCATACGTGACGACCGGCATTATTATCGTTTTGTAAATTCTTACTTTGATGTTTCTAGATAGCAATCGCGATTTTAGTAGCGTGTTTGCTGCATAATAGCACCCATTGCCAGCGTGCAGCCGCGCGTTGATTTCCGTTTTAATGTTATTTTCGCTAGTTATTATAGACCCGAGGTATTTAAAATCGTTAACCCTTTTTAATTTCATATTTCCGGCGATTAGATCTCCGCCTACATTACTTTGTTCGGATCTGGCGACGGTCAAATATTTTGTCTTCGATTCGCTAACTTCCAAACCAATATCTTTGGCTTTTGTGATCAAGATTTCTGCATTTTTAGCTACGGTTTCTTTATCATCCCCTAGTAAGTCGAGATCATCCGCATACCCAAGATTTTATATTATCCCATTGAGGGTAGCACCGGTCGGATTCGCTTGTACTTGTCTGACCACGTATTCTAAAACTAAGTTGAAAAGGGCACACGAAAGTTCATCGCCCTATTTCAGGCCATCCCGGATCGAAAACTCTTCAGATAAACTTCTGTTTACACGTATTCTACCCCTACTGCCGCTTAAGCAAATTTCGATAAGTCTAACTAATTTTCTTGGTACACCCAAGAACTCTACGATCCAGTACATACGTGCGCGTATAATAGAGTCGTAAGCTTCTTTGAAATCGATAAATAGCTGATGTACTACTTCATTAAATTCCCATTTCTTTTCTAACAGTTGTCTAATTGTAAGCATTTGATCACTTGTAGATCGGTTTCGGCAGAATCCACACTGGTAATCCCCAATGATTTCCTCGGCAAAAGGAGTTAGTCTACTTAAGATTACATTGGACAGGATCTTATAGCACAAAGGCACAAGTGAATTTCCCCGGTAAATGTTACAGTTCGTTTTATCGCCTTTTTTAAATATGGGAATAATAATAGAGGTATTCCATTCCTCCGGCATGCGTTCTGTTTTCCAAACTGCTCGTATTAATTTACAAATTTGCCTTGTGAGTCAAGGGCCTCCATTTTTCATCAGTTCTGACGGTAGGTCGTCGATTATTTTTTTGGTTATTTTTCAATTTCTTTATGGCCATTTCTATTTCTACATCAGTAGGATCATCAATTAGTAGATCGGCAGTGTGGATTTCACCGAGATTACCTTCAACGGTGGCTTCGCGTACATTTAATATCTTATCAAAATAGTTTTTCCATAAATTCAGTCTCTCTATCGCATCGGCTACTAGATTGCCATTTTCGTCCCTCATTACTTCCGTTCTACTTTGGAAGCCTTTCCTTATAAAATTAATTCCCCTGTACATCTCACGCTGGTTATTTTGTTTATTACGCGTTTCTGTTGCTAGTATTTTATTCTTTTCCCATTCCCTTTTCTTGGATCTATAAAGCCTATTTGTACTTTTACTAATCTCGAGATACTTCTTATGTGTTTGATCGCACTTATTTTGTAAACTAATTAGTTTGGCCTTCCGACGCTTTTCAAACCAAAGTTTGCACTCTTCGTCAAACAATGGTTTGCTTTTGGTTACTTTCTTTAAACCTATAGTATGTTTCGCGGCTGTCTTTATCGCCTTTTTCATATTGCTACACAGGGTTTCCGAGTCCTCCACGTAATTATCGTTATCGTCTCTCTGTTCTTGGAGAAAGTCGATACTATTAGAAATCTCAACTTGATAATTTAATATTTCTGTTGGTGCTATAAACTTATCTATATTGAAACGAACTGTTGGCTCTGTGCGGCTTGTTTTCTTACTTAACGCAAGCCTAGATCTTAGTTTTACTATCACGAGAAAGTGGTCTGAATTTAAATCCGCTCCCCTGTACGATCTTAGATCGAGAACGTTTGTATGACGTCTTCTGTCAATTAGAACGTGATCAATCTGATTGTGAGTGATACCATCTGATGATGTCCAGGTGGCCTTATGTATATTTTTATGCTTGAAAAATGTGCTTTTGACAACGAGGCTCTTTGAAGCTGCAAAGTTTATTACTCTAGTCCCATTATCATTACTGACGTCATGCAAACTTTCCGACCCTATTGTAGGCCTATAGATCGGTTCTTTTCTAATTTTTGCGTTGAAATCTCCCAATACTATTTTTGCCTCATACGTTGAGAACTTGTCAAAAACCTGTTCGATTGTTTCGTAAAAAGGATCCTTAGTGTCTTCGTCTTTGTCCTCGTTGGGGCAGTGCACGTTGATTAACACCTGTTTGCTGAAATTACCCTTTAGTACAATGTATGATAACCGATCGTTGATGAATTGTATGTCGATAACCGCTTGCGAAATTCGTTTATTAATGAGAAAACCGGTCCCCAGTGTGCGCCCCTTAGCTCCCTCATAGTGAAAAGTATAGTTATCCTTAGAAATTGACGCGTAATCGCCCGGCCAGCAGGTTTCTTGAAGTGCCATTAAGTCAGTATGATATTTGTTTGCTATCTCAATGAATTCGCTAAATCCGCCAATATTTAGACTACGCGCGTTCAGAGTTCCCGCCCTTAGATATTTTACTGTAGTTTTTTGTTGTTGCAAGTTAGCCATGGTAATTTCGTGGAAATCCGCACGTTAGGATCCTATTCCGATCGTAGGTGAGTCCACCGTCCCAGAAGTGATAACCCCCATACCTCTCTGGGTCTAAGTATGGGAGCTTTCCGACTTTGACAAGGACCGTGTCAACTTGTCGTCAGACACATTACAGTTTCATCCTCGTATCCTAACATTCCCCTGCAAGGCAGCGCGCCTACTGGCATCAATACCCCTTTGGCCCTGTGCAGGCGAATCATTCCACACATCCCTTGCGGGCAGTGTCATCGCTGCGGTGTCCAATGGGGCGGCAGGATTTTTCCTTCACAAGAGTATTAGTTTTAGTTCGGGTAGAGGTTCTAGATGGATACAGGCTACACCACGGCTTGCCAGAACCCACCCATTGCGTATGAACGCGAATGGGTGAGTCCCCCCAAGCCATGGTTGTCGTGTACCTATTTTCTACTAGTGCTGGGCTCACCACACTCACGACTGGTTCCTATCAGCTGTCCGCGACTGCTTATTCTTTTATTCGCAGTTAACCTTAGGGGCTGTTCAGCCTCACGGGCCGTTCCTCTATCCGCAACCTGAGGACGCGCTATGTAGTTGTGACAGGAACCCACCGAGCAGCAATATGAACCCGTTACCAAAAAAAAAATTATTAAATAATGCATCATGAACAGTTATTTACAGATATTGTAATAATTAAAAAAGAATATCCGAACCTGAAAACTTTCAATAAGAACTATAAAGTAAAAATAGTAGAAAATAAATACCTTACTATACTGCAAATAAACGTAAGGGGTATGAAAACAAATTTTTGATTACTTAAAAGTTTTATTGAAAGTTTAAAGGTTGAGCCTGATGTAATAACATGCTGTGAAACGTGGAAATTAGAACATCATAAATATTTTTGTATAAAATACTATGATATTCATTACAATGATAGTACTAGTAGCATAAAAACTAATTAGAGTACTACAATTTGAATATCTGCAATATATAACCGATTTTATAGATACATTAAAAATCAAAAGAATCACATAATTGTTGAAGATTTTAATATAAATATCCAACAAAATGATAATATCAGTCATGAATTCCTGAGTATCCTACTATAACATAAGTATATTTCTTATATTCAAGGCATTACAAAACAATCTATGAATAATCCAAACATTGGTACTTGTATAGATATTATTTTTGTCAAAAGTAGTATTACATAGTATTATATAAAGGTATTAGTAACACAAGCTAATGAACAGAATATTTCAATGGCCAGTAACTATAAAAAGTTAGTGGACTTGGCCAGTAAAAATAACTGGGGAAAAATATTATCAATACAAGATCCAAACAACGCAACGGATACTTTGATAGAAGATATATTAAGAATAGTAATTAAAAATGCCAAAATCATCTTTGATAAAATCAAAGTAGAACAAATTAGTAAAAAAAATAACAATAAATTATTATGGAGATGTATTAATGAGAAAATCAATAATAAAAGTAATGAGAAAAAATCTGACCGCTGCGCGGGCATATTCTCATCGTGCGTTGCCCGCGCGACTCTCATCGTTCGGAAGTTTGAGCGCGCCTAGGGCGCGAAAATGTATTTACCTCGCACTGCGCGCTCGGTCTTTGTATTTCACCCACATTTGTGCACAGACCTTTTCAAATTAAAGGTCAAAGCATCGACAACTGTAATTTGGTGATTGCGAATTCTCTTTTGTTAAAGCTCCTTCGGCTTTAACGAACACATTCTCATCACGTATCTCGTGCTTCGCACTCGATTTTGTCCAACCTGCGAACTCCTCTATGTTCTGTTCAACACTATTATATCAAATGTATATTACATTTATTTATGTATCTCGGCCTGGGATTGCTCATTCATATATTGCAAGATAAAGAACAATTTTTATTTTTCATGATAACTTCAATATTTGTTCCTTATTTTGCACTAATTTTAATTCTTATGTACCCTGAAAAATATATCATTTCAATACATTTATATTATTACTATTCATAATATACATTATTAAACATTTTATTGCAACTTGTGTCGTTTTTCCATGAATTTGATTTGTTTATTTTCAAGGTCATTTGTTATGATTCAAACAAAAGATACGCATCTTAGCGTAAGGTGGTTCTAAGCTTGTGTCCTTTTTCCAAAAAATTAATTTTTTAATTTTCAGTATATTTCTATAACCAGAGTTTACAAAAAATTTGTAGATATTTTTTGGATGAATACCTTTTGTCTTCATTTTTTCATCTCTTATGTCGCTTTCCCAAAAATTTAATTTTTTTATTTTTTATTTTATTTTTTACGATTAGAAGAAAATCTAATCTTTCTATCTGAAAATTATTAATAACAAATTTGTAGATCCTTTTTGGGTCTTTTTCATGAAGGAAATTTTGATTTTATTTTAATTGCCGCTTTTAGTGTTAGCTGTTAGTTATATTTGTTTACAATTCTCTACTCGTGGTTCCAAAACAAACTAGAAGCATGGGCTTTTTGGAACTTTACCCGGACTGGAAAGCATATTTATATTCATATCTCAAAAATTGGAATGTTTAGATACATAGTTACGTGGATATTGGGTATATTTGAATACATGAAAATGGCAACTGCATGGATAAGGCCGAATTTTTCGAAATTCTATTTTGAACGATTTCAGGTAATTTAGGACATATGCATCGATACACATTAGGAATATGTGGAAATAATTTCTTCTTTCACTCGAAAAAATAAATTATGATAATGACATGTGAATAAGGATCAGTTGGTTTTTCTGCCCTCAAACTGAGAAACATGTTTTCGAAAGTGTTTTGATCTTCCAGAAACATTGTAAATGTGACCACGTATTTCTATAATTTTCAATGAATTTGCTATGTCTAGTATAGAAATAATTTTTATTTTGGTCCTCATTCTGTCGTCAATATCATAATTTCTTGAATTCTTGAATTCCAGTTCAAAAATTCTTCAAAATGTTGGCATATCACAAATACATATGTTACATATTCTACGGGCTCGAAAAAGTCATTATTATATTATTATTACACACACAAATATATATATATATATATATATAATGTTATGTTAAGTTATATTATGTTATGTTATATTATTTTACATTACACTACATTACATGGCATGGAATTGCATTACATTACATTATATTATATTATATTTTGTAAAAAAACGCAGTTTTAAAATCTACAAGATGAAAAACTATATGAGGACCATTTTTCCCCTCCCGCACTGCAATTTTTTGAAAATGTTTCTCCATCTTCAATGCAGAGTTTTTGGGGGTTAGATTTTCTATAATTTTATCAAAATTTGATATTTGAAAATCTATGGCATACAACGTTTTTTGTTCATCCTGCAGAATTTAGGCATAAACCTCACAGAAGCCCCATTTTTAGGCGTGTTGTTACCACGTTATTTGTAATGTTCTATTCGCTTCTCATATGAAGTTTTGTTTAGTGTAATATTCTTGAGGGTTTTTCCTGGTGGAAATCGAAACAAATCTTTAATAAAAGCGAACTCGGGGTCAATTATTACACGTGCTTTACATAAGCAAACAATCCGGAAAAAGTATGTGAGTAAAAAGAGTAGTCACTGTGTGTTCAAAACATCTTAGGAAACCGTCCTTGTGTATCGCTGTAACGTTATGAAGTACGTGAACGGAAGTCAGTGATGTACTCGTATAGAATCTCATAAAGTCGGAGAGATTGTAAATGCAAATGAAACTATATATAGACGCAATGCCAAATACATTCGCCGAGTTCACTGCATTATGATCTCCGTGTATGTATCTGTAATATAACAGAATTAACCTTGGAAAATGAGAGAGGCGAATGTGCTGATGACAATGACCTTTTTTCTGACCGGAAAAGAAAAATCGAAAAAGAAATAAATTTTTAATTAATGATTCATAACCTTGTAGCTTATATAGGTATTTGAATGATAGAAAGCTGCCAACATGACGGTTATATTAAAATTAAAAAATATTGTTAAAATTCTGTGAAAAAATCCACGGTAGACCGGGGCAGGACCGACCGATTAACATTCATTGTTCTTTTTAAACTTAATAAGACGCGGAATTCCTCCATTGTTTTCTTTTTTTCAAGTCCAAAATTATTGTATATCATATTTCCTTATGCATTAGTTAGCTTATTAAAACCAAATGATTTGATAATTTAATTATTTCCAACAGCTGTATTTAGGCAGCCTTGTCCCGAGTGTCGGGGCAAGATCGACTTCGGTTTTGTTTATGTAATATAAATATCTTAAGATGTGAAAATTGTATGGTTTGATTCTTTTGGTATCTTTGATGACATTCTGCTAGGTTCTAGGCATTCTAGGGTTCTAGGTATTCTTGGGAATAATTAAAAAAAAAAAGTTTGTTTTAAAATAAATAAATAAATAATAAATAAATATATAAATAAATATATAAATATATAAATAAATATTTATAAATATTTATATAAATAAATATATAAATAAATATATAGATAAATCATTATCAATGTTGCCAAGTAGTAAGTAGTTTGCAAATCTAATATGATGTTAGTACTAAGTTAATTATCACTCAGTACGATTTGAAAAAAGTTTGTATTTTTTAGCTAGTTTAAAAAAGTACCTAATTTGTTTAATTGCAATTTTAATATTGTTGCCGGTCGTGCAACGTTTTGCAAATTTAATACAGGATAGTGACTGAGTTTTTAACTACACATTCAAGTTTGCAAAATGTTTTGAATTCTCGTGGAGCAATGGGGGGCAAATTTTGCAAATTAATTTTTTTAAATAAATTGCCGACCTAATCACGTTTTGCAAAATATTATTTTATGTTCAGCATATAAAGAAACAACTATACAATTTTTTTGAAGACCTTCTTAATTTTCGTTAATTGACTCGATTTTTATGTCTAATTCCACTGGTCTACTAGTCGTTGCCGAGATATTTTAAATTTTTTCCCATTTTAATTTTTGACTTTTTAAGAGTTTGTTGAATATCGCTAGCCCTTTTCGCTATATTTTAAATTGTTGACAATTTTAAATTTGAGAATTTTTTGAAAATATTCATTCTCCATAAATTCAGGATTTTAAAAGATCTGCATTTCGGTTTTTCGTGAGAGATTTCAACTAGAGTGATAGCGTAATGGTGAGCGTGATGGTTACAGGTTTATGCATGGGTTCGAATCCTCTGAGCGTGCTTCCGAAATTTGTATTAGTTATATAATAAAAGCATAACAAATTGCAACTATGGAATAATAATAAGTATACCATTAAGCAATTTCCCTTTCAGGGTAGGCGTGACACTACCCGATTCGGGTAGTGTTTCTAGGTTGATAGTTTCTTGTAGTATATAACTACTACAAGTGTGGGCTCACCACACCTACGGTGGGCCAACAGCACGCAGTATTCTCGAATGGTCACCCATCCAAGTACTAACTGCGCCCAACGCTGCGTAACTTCAGTGATCTGACGAGAACTGGTTTTTTCAGCGTGGTATCGCCGTTGGCGATAATATATATAATAGTAAATATATATATATATATATATATATATATATATATATATATATAAAAGGGTTAAAACAACACCATAAAGCACTCTTAGGGCCTCATTATGTCTGTAGAGATACGTCATTCCCGCGTTACTGGGACACCCGGATAGTATGTGTTCTAGGTACTCAGCGTGTGCATTACACGCTCTGCACCTATCGCTGGGAACTTCTTGACATAAAATGCGGCCACGGTATACTAAGGTGGAAATTACACTGTCCTGTTTTTCTACATTTCTGTGAAAGCGTGCGTGCATTTTCTTGTCGAGTAGCTGTTGGCGGGATTTTTCAACCTCTGCTTTCTTTACTTCGGCTTTCAGAAGTGAAGCATCTAGTTGGAGTAATGCACTTCCCTCACTTCTGATGTTAAAATTCAGGCTACGGGTCTCGGCTGCCTGCTCCGCGGCCTTGTAAAGGAACGCTCCTTTGCCAATCATCTCGTGTTTCCTGAGCATTTTTAGGACATGATCTCAGCCATTTGCACCGCTGTAGGCTGTACTTAGAACAATTCGATCGTGAGGACATTGAAGATTCAGAAGTCCGTGTCCACCTTGACGGCGTGATATTCGCGGAACGGACAAATTGATATGCAAGCTCTTAGGCATATGCATGATCTTGCGTGTGGCGATATCAAGAGCCGTAAGCTCATTCTTCGTCCATTGAACCACTCCAAACGAGTATAGTAGAAACGGGACGGCAAGCATGTAAGTCACAGATACCTTGTTCAACGCCGACCGATTTGAAGACCACATCTGTCGAAGAAGACGCTTTTAACTGCTTCGGAGAGACTCCCTCACTGATGGTACGTCCTGAATGCAACTTTGAGGCATGCCCAGGTATGTATAGGTCTCTCCAGTGTCAAGATGTCTAACAACCAGCGATATTCAACAAACTCTTGAAAAGTGAAAAATTAAAATGTTCAACAATTTTTAATATCTCGACAACGACTAGATTACAGTATCAAATCAATAAAAAATTGTATTTCACACTATACTGGGATAGTACGAAACCAACACCAAACCGACGTTTGCATAATTCGTAAGTCAGATATTATCCAGCACTGAGACTCTGTGCTGCGTCAGTACTGAACCAGTACGGCACCAACACTCAGCACATCTTCTAAGGTGTTTGCTAGCCAGCACTTGGACTCAGTACTGGTGGTGTACCGCGGTTGTATCCAAGCAGTTTCACGCTAGCGCTTAATGCGGTACCGACGCTTAGTACTGACATTGCTCCTCGTTTGTAAGGTCCGGCATAAGTCTAACTTTTCAACCTATAGTCTAATTGCACTAAGTGGTCACAATATATACTCGTTAGCAAAAGGAGTGGTAAAATCTGCAGCAGAATAAGTCAATATGGTAGACCGGGACAGGACCAACCGGCGCGACAAGAGCGAATTAGCAAAGAACATTGCTATTCTTTCATCATTTTAATTCTTCTTTCTATCAAATAATCTATTTCATTAGAGAAATGGTGCTATAAACTCAAATCTTAAAAATTGATATTGTGAAAGAAAAATTAGGTAAAAACAACTTTGACAACTAAAGAATGAAATATTCCTCCTCGAATAAAGTACATACACGTAGTTTATTGTCTTCTCATACATTTTAGAAAGTTTCAGCCCGATATTTTATTTACAGAAAAAGTTCTTAGATTTAAAAAAAATCGGAAAATGGAAAAAGTGTGGTCGGTAATGTAGGCATTTATGTCTCTCACATGCCCTTAAGAGTAAAACGTCTTTCAACTTTTTTAGAAAACCGAAAATATCTAGAAATCTCACTTCCAATCTGATCAGTATTGGACGTCTGAACAACCAACTGCCAAGTCCTAGCCGAATGACCTTTGGACTTTGGTAGTAATGCCAGTAACGCACCGTTTGTCTTCCGGAATTATGGCTGTACCGCGCCAGTATCATAAATCCTTGCACGGCACGGGCTGAACGCTGTACAGTATTATTACAGAAAGCATGTAAGATTAGTCAAGAGTTTTCTTCTTTCATTCTGAGAATTCTTTTTTTTTAACTTTTTCTCAGTTTTTTATCCAGGTGTTTTCGTCATCAGGCACGGACTCAGTCAAGTGGCTGATGAGTTAACGATGTTACGAATTAAATTAATACAATGCTTGAAATCTCTTTCGACGATGTTGCAGTAGGATTACAATTAGGAGCATGATATGGTGTAGTTTGAAGTTCATCTTTTACCGCGGTTATCCTTACAAAGCGGCCGAAAGCGTTAAGGTGACATCAGTCGCCTCTGGATGCTTTTTTGGAGTTACCATCTTCTGAGTATTATTATTATTTTATATATTATTATTATTTTGTAACAGCTGTATCAGAATTTTTCTAAAACTTTTTCTTAGATTTTTAACCAGTTTTTTTCGTCATCAGCCACGGACTCAGTCAAGTGATAATTCAGTATTATTTTTGTTTTCCGGGTTTCGCAGCCCCGGGCTGAAACTCTTATAGTTTCGGGCGGGTGTCCATCTGTCGTATTATTTTCCAAGAAGGGGAAGTGAGGGGAGGGGAATGCAGATGGAGTAGGGAAGCGAAAGTTTGCATTGGGAACCATACACTATGATGCAATACGACACAATATGATGCAATGTGATACATTACGAAACAATATCATACAATATGATACAGTATGATATGATATACAGGATGCTTTACCAAGTTACACTATGATACACTATTATTATGCACTATGATAATATAGGATACAATATGATGCAATACGATACAATATCATACAATATCATATGCCATGATACAATATGATTTTCGAAGAAAAATCACTTCAATTTACATCATATGAAATTATCACTTCTGCCTGGCGTCCCACGACGGCTCATGTTTTTTTGAAGGAAAATAATTTTAAAAAAATTTGTTTGAAACATTAAAAATTTTTTTTGTCATAAAATTTTTGTTTTTTTAAATAAAATTTTTTCATACTTTCTTTTTTTAATTAAAAAAAATAGTTAATATTTTATTAAGACTCACATTAACGCCTTAATAGGCTACGGAACCCTTCCTTGTAGGCGCTCGGCGCCTACTTTGACTAAGTTTTTAACTTTTTCTCGGGCTTTTATCTCAGTTTATTCAACATTAGCCAATGATTCAGTCAAATACCTGACGAGTTAACGATGTTACGAATTGAATTGATACGATGTATAATATCCCTTGCAAGGATGTTGCAGTGGGCTCAAAATTAGGGGCATGGTATAGTTTGAACCCGGGTAAAAATATTTTTTCTTGATCTTGTCTTAGGCAAAGACTAATCCAAGACAATTTCAAGTTATTTTGTATGTCCAGCACGTAAGACGGAACCATTCTATTTTTGAAATCATAAGACGAATATTTTCGTCTTGAAGACAAAAATCTATGTCTTGAGATAACATCGGGAAAGAACCTAACATATTTATAACTCGAAGACAAGAAAAAGGCTTCCTAAGCCTCTGAGGGTCATCACTAACCCACTAAAGAAAATATCGGTTGTAAAATTTGAATACTAAGCAGATGTCAACTGTTTGGTCCTATCCTATTTGAAAATGACACGCCCGGTAGAAAAATAACCAATACTTAAATTATCCTTCTGTGTCTCAATACAAGTATACCTAGTCTTGTCTTGGCACAGATACGGGCATACATGTAAGAGAATTATGTATATCTCCAATGTCTAGCTGGTGAGACGGAATCAGGCATCATGGACGACTTTGCACGTGCACAGATGGCACGTGCTCATTTGGCACGTGCACAATTGTCCATCTAAACAACGACGTGCACAGTTGTCCATCTGGCCATCGACCGAGCGCGTAACACGAGGTAAATACATTTTTGAGCGCGAAGCGCGAGAATCAACAGACAAACGCCTTTGGCCCGCTCAAACTTGCGAGCGGCGCGCATAGCGCGCGATGAGAATGTGCCTGCCCGACGGGCAGATTTGTTTTCTTCAAACTTTTTCTTAGGTGAACCCGGATTTTAATCATCGGTCACGGACTAAGTCAAACACTTGATAAGATGAGGATGTTATGAACTTAATGCGCTGTTCGAAATCTCATGCGATGATGTTTTATTTGTCACAATATTAGGGTTGTCGTGTAGTATGGAGTTCGTCTTTTACCGCTGTTTTTTTACACAGCGACCGAGATTGTTGAAGGTGATATTTGACGCCTCTGGATGCTATCTTAGAGCCACCACCAGCTACCATAATAAATTATTATTATTATTCTTGGCAGTCCAAAAAGCATCGGACTATGCGGCAGGTGTTAAGTAAAACTGCTTTTTGGGCAGCAGCTGGCATCCATTGAACTCTTAGATCTTCCAGATGTTTCTGGCACCTCGCGTGGACGTTCTCCGTGGCCGGAATCAGCATAGAATGTATGATAGCTTTTTCCAGTTTCTAAATCCTCGTGATTTCCTGCCTAAGTTCGCTATACTTTTGGATCTTGGTTGTATGGCCTTCTTAGATGTTCTTATCAAGGGGAACCATTCCGTCGATGATTTGGACGTATTGCGACCGCTTATCAAGCAAGAAAATATCCGGATTATTGTGAACAACAGTGTGATCTATTAGGATTGTTCTGTTCCAGTAAAGGCGGTAATTATCGTTTTCGAGGACCGCTACTAGAACATACCTATCAAAAGGCAGTCACTTCTGAATGAGTCCTAGATTTAAGGCAATCTTCTGGTGAATGATCCCAGCTGCATCATTATGTCTGCTCGATGGATTCAATAGAATCACCACACAGCCGGTGTTGTTTACCTTGTCCTGGATGGCCACGGCAAACCCTTCCATTTCCGGAGAGTTCGCCTTTTCGTAGCCACGGGTTTAACGCTTCGCTGTCTATGATGCATT
This sequence comes from Andricus curvator, assembly GCA_932195095.1. NCBI lineage: Eukaryota > Metazoa > Arthropoda > Insecta > Hymenoptera > Cynipidae > Andricus > Andricus curvator. Next base: position 99,135 of record CAKNYM010050409.1, read on the forward strand.
GATCTTGTGTCTTATAGTGCTGTCCATGTCCATGCGCTTGTCTCCATTCCTGAGCAATTTTCTCTAGCGAGGAAGCCAATATGTTGACGCCATTCGGATTAGCGAGATTGAGAGGTGTATAGTTTGTATCTACTCTACAGAAGTTATCGTAGAGTGGCATATCACGCTTGCTGATAAAATACGTGGTCAACTGTGTGATCTGCGATGCACGCAATTCCCGGGCACCGAGAACGCCTATGCTTCCAGAGCAACGTAGTAGGACTATCCTCTCACTTGCCGAACATCTGTGGTGCATTATGTGCTCAGTCATTTCAACGCGGAGGATTCTGCTTATATTTTCTAGGTCCGCGTTTGACCATTTGATGAGCCTAACATAGTACGTGAAAAGCGGGATCGCGTAGGGGTTGATGGCCTTAATCTTATTGGCCGAGTTGAGGCCAGTTTCCAAAATCGCTTTAAAGCGCTTGGCAAAAGCTGTCGCCAATGTATCCTTAACAACAATGTGACATAGTACCAACAACTGAAGGATATCTAGGTATTTATACGACTGTTCCTTCGTCATATTATTCATGAGCACTTGATCGTCAACCCCAACTCTGCGTTCACCACTACCCTTTCTACCCGGCGCCTTTGACCAGGCTACCGGGCGCGTCCCCGGGTTGCGGATAGGGGGGCCCTGTACCAAGGGTTTCTGCTGAATACGGTTACACAACTCAATAAGCAGTCGCGAACAATGGTCCAGGGGTGGTCCCGAAGGAATAACTCCCAAGCCAAGGCGATAACAACCGTGCTGAAGGCTGAATGGCACCAGGGTGTGGTGTTCCAAACGGTGTCTCTAGGATACCTGGTCGCCTCCTAGAGTTGTGAGACCTTACCCCCGCATGCGGGGCTCTGCGGGGGCGGACCGATCTTTCCCTAGCTACTCGTGGGAACAACAGGGAGCCGAATAAATATTTTAACCTAAAAAGTAGTCATATTGAGGAGTTGGAGCGTGACGGAAGTAGGTCTGTGGAGGACTGGGAGCAGTCCTTTCTTCCTGAGAAGAGCTTGTTCGAGAAGGCGTTTGGTGGAGAACTGGACGTGACGGAGGAGGAGGAAAATAGCCTCAAAAATGAGGCGAGATGTCATAAGCTGGGATTTAAGAAGACAATGAAGAGAGGATTCAATCTGAAGCTGAAGATGGAGAACATCCTGAAGAAAATGGAGGATTTTAGTACTACTAAACAAGGCATGTATAAGTCAATTAAAGCGGGGCTAGATGACGCAGTTGAGGTCATAGAAGAAATGAAGAGGCATTCAGGCTCGATAGACGGTTGGTTCAACAGTTACGAATACCGAATTGGTGAGTTCTTCGCCAAGAAGGTACGAGAGGCTAAGAACACAACAGGCGAAAAGAAGACAGCCTCCAAGGGAACTCAGGCGGAAGCAGACCCCGCTCTCGGTAAGAGAGCGAGAGAGCCTACTCTGAGTCCGCAGGAGACGGCAACCCGAAGGCCATCAGCTAAAAAGCCGAGGACCCGCATTGTTGGAGCGGAGACACCAGCAAAGCAGCAGGAAAAACAGTGGGCGAAATCTCTCTCAGACCCACGGAAGCAGAAGGAGGCCCCGAGACGCGCTCGACCGGAAGCGGTTCTGGTGAAGCCGGCTCAGGGGCAAAGCTACGCGCAGGTCCTGAAAGACCTGAAAAAGAAGATCAAGCCCGACACCCTTGGAGTTAAAATCAAGGGTGCAGACATGGAGTGGCGACGTCCTCATTGAGGTGCGAAGCGAGACAGAGGGCAGGACCAAGCTGTCCTCTGCTATCAAGGAAGTAGTCGGAGAAGCCGGAAACGTGCGTGAGCTCGTCCCTCGCACCGAAGTCGAGATCCTGGATCTAGACGAAACGACGGAGAAGGAAAAATCAAGGCCTTTGTGGAGATGAGTGAGGAGTTGGCCGCAAGGCTAACTCGAACAGGATACCAGAAGGTGGGTTGGGTCTCTTGTAAGGTCCGTAAGAAGACGGAGTCCACGAGGTGCTATCGCTGTCATGGTTACGGACATCTGGCAGCGAAATGTGAAGGTCCAGATCGGACAAAATGTTGCTGGAGTTGCGGTGAAGAGGGGCGCAGAGCTGTGGAATGCAACAGCAGACCACAATGCTATCTCTGCGCTGGAAAAGAGGGAGGAGCCCGGACAGACCATCTTCCGGGGACCATGAGATGCTTGACATTCAGAGAGGCAGCCGCGCAGCGGAAGACTAGGAGAAGTCCAAGCTGACACATGAGATGAGCGCCGAGATACGGTGAAGTGGCCTTACTCCCCTGTTCCTGAAGCAATGCGAAAGCGGTTTCCGGGAACATGGGTTGGTATGGCTGTTTTTTTAGGCTGAGTCCCACACTCACCTTCGTTCCTTGAGGGCTTATGGCCCCTAAAGTTCGAATGTGGTCAATGCATAAAGAAGTTTCAATTCTCCTTTTCAAAAAACAAAAAAAGTACCCTTTCTAAGTGCAGGAAACTGCGCTTGTTCAGCCACATTTCTGTATGGATGTAATATAGAAACTGCAATAAGATATTTAGGAATTTATGCAGTTTTTCCTGGAGCCGGCGTACAATTTTCGGTCATCCATATAGAGAAGGTGAGTGACATCTTATCCACCTCTGCCTTACTTTACTTTGTACCCATAGGACATGTTGTTGAGTGTCCTACACGGAGAAAAAAATCGCACTGTTATAGTAGGCTGAGCTCTTAATATTACAGCACGGAACTTCATGTGCGAAATTGGTATGAATTGCTATCAATATTGGCATCAGGTTAGACATTTTTAGCATTAAATGTCCTATACTATAAAAGAATCAAGCGCATGCCGTTATTGCTAGAGTCATATGCCCTTAGAGCAGTTGTGCCTTGCGGAAATAGCTCCAACTTTGCCTTGCTACGGTTGTAAGAAAACTCATCCTATTAGAGTATGAGTACTCTTACAAAAGAGATATTAGGCCACGCCTACCGGCGCTTGCGCGTGGCCTAATATCTGTTTTGTAAGAGTACTCATACTCTAATAGGATGGGTTTTCTTGCAACCGTAGCAAGGCGAAGTTCGAGCTATTTTCGCAAGGGATAACGACTTTAAAAGCATGAAGCTTTGTACTTTTTTAGGATAAAGCGATTCTTGCTTAAAATGAATGAATTTTGTACCAGGATGGCATGAATGAAACCTGCGACAAAAGCATGACTAGTGTTCTTACTATTATAGGCATATTTTTTTCTCCGTGTATAAGTAGATTTTCAACGCTAAGCAGAACCGCAGTGCATTTAATGAATCTCCCTGGAAAATGTCGGTTGTTATGTTCAAGAACCGGGAAATCCTCGGCAGCCCACGATCACGCGTGGACAGATCTTGTATGTCCTGAGGATCTCAAGCAAGTAATCGTAAAGTACCGAGGGAAAAGCTTGTTTATAGTCGACATTTGCCATGTGCAGGTTGCGCTGATATTTATCCGCCTGCTTCACCGCAACACTGTCGATCGTTAGCATACCCTTGCGGCCGCGTGCGTTACGACAGCAGCTTTTATGTTCTTCTGTGAGGATATAATAAAAAAATAAGGAATTTTTTTTTGTTTTGGCTTAAGATGGTTACAGCCTGATATCTTCAGTGAGGATGTAATGTGATTAGGATAAGGATAAGGATGTGATTTTTATTTTTTTTAATGTTTTTCTCGGGTCAACCTGGCTATTCGTCATCTGCTACGGACGAAGTCAAGTGCTTGATGAGATAAGGATGTTATGAATTCAGTACGCTCTTTCAAATCTCATGGGAAGATACTTTACCACTGTTTTTCTTAAACAGCGGCTGAGATTGTTGAAGGTGACATTAATCGCCTCTGGATGCTTTCTTACAGTTACCATATAACTCCACAAAAGCCCTTTTTGTTATTAGTTTCAAAATTCGCGCTTTCATAATGGAGACGCACCAATTCCTCTTTTATTGTGGTATGCCAGTTCATGCTCACCCGCGATACTTCTGTTCAGGTGGTTGGCTGCAGAGCATCCTCAGCATCCTCCACTGTTTACCGATTATCGCAGATGTTCTTGCTAGCCAGATTTTTGATTTGTGAGATCTGCCTGATCATGTCACAGCTCACAATTACCACAGTCCCGCATACTGTGACCCGCAGCGTGGTTCCAGGGGCGCACAGTGGGGGAAAAAAAAACGTCCGTGGACAAATTGATTTTTAGAAGACAATAATTATCCGATTTTAACTTTTTTTTCAAATGAAAGCTAATAAAATTTCGCATCGAACTGTCATGGCCGCTTTTTGAATTTTTGTTTATTTTTTGGTTTATTTAATAACAAAACTAAAAATTTGACTTTTAAAATATACCGGTTTTAAAAAAATGCTCTGATTCAATCAAAAATACCTCGGAAACTGAAAGAAACTATCCAAAAAAGATGTCCAATAGCAATGCAAATGTTAAAATAGTTATTTGTGATACAAGTGCGCAAAATAGGTGATTGTGTGTGAGTGTGAATTTTGCAGCATAAGCCGGAGACTCGAAGCATGAGGCGGTGGTTAGCGCACGAGCGAAGCGAGTGCGAAAACGTAGACGAGTGCTTCGAGCCGCAGGCGAATGATGCAATCACACGAGTTACCAATCACCTATGCGCACGTGTATCACACGCTATTTTTTGCAACGCCCGTCCGAAAAAGTTGTTAGGAGCAGGTAACGAAAAACACTAATTTTATATTGCATAGAGTGGAGTAAAGACATTTTTTTGGAAAAAAAGAAAAAGAAAATTTTTTGAAAATTTTTTTTTCTTAAATGTTTGAAAAAAAATGTTCTGAAAAAAAAATTTTGTGCAAAAAAATTGTAGGAAAAAAATTTGGTGAAAAATAATTGTAGAAAAAAATGTGAAAAAAAGTTTTGAAAACAAAATTTAGAAACAAAAAAATTTGTTTAAAAAAATTTTTTGGAAACAAAATTATTTAAAAAAATGTTGGCGTTTATGCTCTTTTGTCAGGGGGGGGGGCTACGAAACCCTAAAAACAAAACTTCAATCATTAAAACATTTGTTCTCGAAAGTGCGCATGCGCAGCTTTTTCACCAGTGTCTAAAGTAAACCATCTTCAAACTGCGCATGCGCGAAAATCATTCGCACACAGTCTGCTCAAATAAAGTCCTTCAGGCACAATTTAGAAGCATGAAAACGTCAACTTTAGAGGTGGGTGTTGCAAAAAATTTATTGAATTTGTTATAACCAAATAAGTGAATGAAAATGATTTCATGGGGATTGGCGGCGGTTCGTCACTTGATTCGCACTGAATTTGAACAACGTATGGACAAAAAGAGTTTTTTAGTTAAATTAATAAAAGCTAATAAATAATTTGTTATTTTAAAAGCTATTTTTATAAACAAATATCCATACCAGGTATTTTTGATGGAATAAACGAAGTTTTTTCTATGGAATCGATCACATATTATTTGGAAATAAAACCTAAGTATCACATTTGGTCACCAAATGAAAGTGAATGATTGTTCAAACTACCTTAATTAACAAATGCACTATTTGGCTATTTTTGGAGGTACAAACTTGATTCTTAATAGATGCAATTAACTGTAAATAACTAACTTCTAAATTTTTATGAACATTCTGATGACAGTAAACAATTTATCATTCTAAACAACAATTGTTTAAACAAATGTTTATCATTTCATGTATTTGTAAATAAAATACCGCTTCTTTCACGGAATTAACAGCCAGTTATTAAGCAATGATTTTTTGCTATGAATCGATAACATTTGATAATATAATTGTTTAACCAAACTTAATTAACAAATGCATTATTTGGCTATTTTTGAGCATTTAAACTGGTTTTATTTTGTGTCATCAACTGTTAATAACACATTTTTTAACTTTTTTTGATAGTTCGATAACGATTCACTATTTTTATTTTTATTAACAATTTAATTAACGTAGTCATACACGGTACATAATATGCGATTCTCACGAGTATTTCGCAGGTAGGGATTATATACCATGTATTAACAGTTGATCACACAAAAAAAAAACAAGTTGAAATGCTGAAAAATAGCCAAATAATGCATTTGTTAATTAATTTTGGTTAAACAATTATTGAATTATTGAATAGCAAAAATCATTGCTAAATAACTGACTGTTAATTCCGTGAAAAAAGCGGTATTTTATTTTGTTTACAAATTCATCAAATGATAAAAATTTGTTTAAACAATTGTTTTTCACAATAATAAATTGTTTACTGTCATCAAAATGTTTTTAGTTATTTACAGTTAATTGCATCGCAAAAATCAAGTTTGTACCTCCAAAAGTGGCCAAATAGTGCATTTGTTGATTAAGGTAGTTTAAACAATTATTAACTTTTATTTGGTGACCAAATATGATACTTAGGTTTCATTCTCAAGTCATATGTGATCGATTCCATAGAAAAAACTTCATTCCATCAAAAATACCTGATATGGATATTTGTTTATAAAAATTGCTTTTAAAATAACAAATTATTCAATAACTTGTATTAATTCAACTAAAAAACTGTTTTTGTCCATAAATTGTTCAAATTTAGTGCGCATCATGTGACGAATGGCCGCCAATCCCCACGAAACCATTTTCATTCACTTATTTGTTTATAACAAATTCAATAAATTTTTTAACATTTGCATTGCTATTGGACATCTTTTTTGGATAGTTGCTTTCAGTTTTCTAGGTATTTTTGATTGAATCAAAGCATTTTTCAAAAACCAGTATGCCTCAACAATCAAAATTATTTTTTTCATTTTTGTTATTAAATAAACGAAAATGTACAAATCGGCCATGCCATTAGCTTTCATTTTAAAAAGAACTTCAAATCGGATAATAATTGTCTCCTGAAAATCAATTTGTCCACGGACTTTTTTTTTTGCCCCACTGTGAGGGGCCCCGATGATCCTCAGGAAGCGACCATCGTTTCAAAATATTTAAAAGAATCTCCATCTTTTGTATAATTTATAGTATTCCTCTGAGTCGTTATAATCTTCGTTCGATGCCTGTCTGGCAAAGGAAACATTGTCAGTAGCAATGCTACAGCCAACATAGTCGTCAAAGTCATGAGAGGAACGTTCAAGCCCTACCGCGACGCCAACGCGAAAACACATTTAGCAGGGTTATAAGAAAATTAGGAAGCTTATTTTTCTCTTAGGCTTAGGATCGTTACAGTCCAATATGTCGAAGGCATTTTTGTTTTAGTTGCATTTTTTGAATAGTCTGCAAGGCACTGTTCCGGTACATGTGACTGGCCGCGAAGAAAGGGACCTAATGCGGAAAAAATAGATTTTTAGTTTTTCATTCCAATCGATAGCTTTTTATTTGCTTTTTCATAATAAAAATATTATTCCTATATCTGAAAAATTAGACTTTTTATTCAACTGCAAAAAGCTACCGCGAAATCAGTCACGGACGTAGTTTTGTAATGCAATCAAGTGATCTAATAAGAGCAGTAGGCCTAATTTGACATATTGGCAATGCCTGGTTCTTTGCACCACCATTCATGGGCTAGGTTATAGTCAAGTGTACGATAGAGTGGCCTCCAGCCAAAGGTGGTATCCGAACCACCAGAACCTCGGTGAAAGTATATAAAAAAATTTCCAAAGGTAGCGGCTCAGGGATCGAACCCGGAACCCGGAGCATGAAGTCCGAGCGCCTGACAACCTGAGCCACATTATTATTAGACCATAAAGCCAAATCGCTTTTGCGGTAAGAGTAACTCGTTCGGTTGTAGCTTCATTATACTGTCGGGAATTTATATGGCGGGAGTAAGTAAGGGATATGTAAGAGAATATGGTTTGTAAATAACAACTTATCACTTACCTACTACTAATCGGTTCTAAATGATTGTACTTTTTGCATTGGAACATTTACACATTTATAAACAAAGAATATAAAATATTATAAATGTCTAAAATTGAACATATATCTGTCTTTTATTCGTGCCTAATAAGATATAATATCATATCATACAATATGGATGAATTCGAATTACAATATTTCAAACTTGTAAAACATATCTATAATTTGTTCCTCAAAAATAAATTCTAATTCTAATTCTAATTGACTTATGTGAAATGTCACATGTAACTTTCAGAAAAAACATGTTTCTCACGATTTATTAAGAATTAGGCAAAACATTTTTTCTGGAAATTGAATCGCAGTAACAAACAAATGTAAAGGTCCCACATTATAAAAAGCGATTTCCTCAAGAGGAGAAACTGAAATTTAACGTATGACGTGTTCCGAATGATGCATTTGAAACATTATAGGTGCGAAATACATTTCATTGTTGCAGAAATTCAATTCTAAACGACCCTGAAATCCAGTATTCATTATAATGTATGTATTGTACGTTGCTAAGGAAATAATTTATTGCCTGATCATTGATTCACGTAAAAAGTGCATTTTAAGGTGAGGAATATGCAGTCTACGGATACGGCTACTGAGTGACCTCGTCACTCAGGCTACCGTAACGTTGGCTTGACTTTGAGTATTATGCTTTGTTTTCATCCTCTTTAAAGATCAGCGAATGGAGGGATCTTGAACCTCGTCTTGAACTCAGTTTCCACTAAGTACAGCATTATAAAATATCGTGAGCTTACACAGATTATTGAATATCATGAAGCTTAAAATTGTTGTGGAAATGCGTAAAGAAGCTCAAATATCGGCTGGAAATTAAGATAGAATCAGTGACGTATGTACTATAGACGACGAAAAGAATAATAAAATTTTAAATCTACGAAGTTTTAATCTATTTTGAGACTTTTTTAGGGATATTTTTTGGGTAAGCGGTACTATGATTGCTCACTTAAGGAATTTTTCAAGTTTGGCAATTTGTGAAAGCGACTATAAGCGTCCAAAAATTCTAAAATACACAGATGGATAATGAATTCATTACAGATTTATGAGCATTGAAGGTAGAATTAAATTTATGTTTAAATAAACGACGACGATGACGCTATAGTGATCAGCATAGGTCAATGATTGAATCATTGATCTCTCAAATGTGGCGAAATATTGTTTTGACTTTGAAAGCACAATGATTGGCCTCTAAATCACAAAATGATTGGCTTGGGTCAAAATTCGAAATTTCGATATTTTATTGTTGTCGGCTTTCGGCAATGTTTATTGGCTACATATTGTTGCGCAGAAATCAAGTGATAGGGAATACACTAAAAAAAGTGGTTAGTTGGACCAATTATCTAGTTTGTAAGATACGGTACTGTAATTTTATCAGTTAGGAGAACCGTTTATTAGTTTCTGCTACTAATTAAACAGGCACCCAAAATAATGAAATTGTTGTGCCAATCCATGTGAAAAAAGTTGCCTTGCTCAAGCATGGGTCAACAGTAGGTCGTAAATGATTAAAGATTGTTCAAGAATGGGACAGGTACGGATCGTTATGTGGCTTAACCATTGCTCGTGGCCACGTCCCATGCTGAACTTAAATGATTAGTCTAACACTAAATTCGACGGAATCCAGAGTTTAACTTGCATGAAAAACAACAATAGCGAGTTCCGCTATGACGAAAACCTTACTACTTCTCCCTTTTAATCATTTCAGATAAATTGCCATCGTTATAAGCGCTTCTTCGCACCAAAATTCATAATTGGTTCCGAACATGAAAACTGTACACATCAATCCAAAGGTAGGTTTCAGAAATCTATTTCAAATTTGTTTAAACATATATTTCCTAGTTGAATAATAATATTTTGCAACCCAAAGTTCGATTGCTAGATAATACACATTTTTTAGACTTTAACAAGAAAACTTCTAATTCTAAAGAACAAATGGGAGAATGAGTTTTGACATGCGCAAAATTTTGAAAATCCTGTGAACCTGAGGCCAACCCGAAAAGGCGAATGACTAGGCCAACCCTACCCGATGTCACTTCACACACACTCAATTTCGAGGAATTCATAGAATTCAAGGCACTCAGCGAGTTAAAGGAATTCAGGGAATTCAGGACATTCAGGGGATTTAGGACATTCAGGACATTCAGGGAATTTAGGACATTCAGGGAATTCAGGGGATGCAAGGAATTCCGCAAAGTCGAGGAATGCAGACAATTCAGGGAATACAGGACATACAGAGAATTCCTCGCATTCACGGAATTCTTTGAATTCACGGAGTTCCTTGAATTCCTTGAATTCACAGAATTCCTTGAATTCGCAGAATTCCTTGATTTCACAGAATTCCTTGAATTTCTTGAATTGTCAGAATTTCTTGAATTCTTAGAATCCCTTAAATTCTCAGAATTCCTTAAATTCACACAATTCCTTAAATTCTCATAATTCCTTGAATTCTTATAATTCCTTGAATTCTCATAATTCCTTGATTTCTAAGAATTTCTTGAATTCTCGGAATTCATTGACTTCTCAGAATTCATTTAATTCTCAAAATTCCTTGAATTCTCAGAATTCCTCAAGTTCTCAGAATTCGTTTTATTCTCAGAATTCGTTGAATTTTCAGAATTCCTTACATTTTCAGAATTCTCAGCATTCCTTGAATTCTCAGAAATCCTTGAATTCTAAGAATACAAGCAGTGCTTAAGCCACGTAACGATCCATACCTATTCCATTTTCGAACAATCTTCAATCCTTTATAAACTTCTTTTGACCCATGCTTGAGCGTGGCAACTTTTTTCACGCGGGAACCAATAAAATAGCAGTATCAACTAATAAAATAGCAGTACCATATCTTACAAACGATATAGTTAGCCTAACTAACAATTTTTCAAGTGTAGTATGTTTTTTTATATGATTAAAATGCCAGATTGTGCAAATTGGCATGTTAGCTACTTGGATGCTATATGCTTCATATGTGTAACATAAAAACTTAACAGAATTAGTAATGAAGTTGATTTAAGTACTGCCTTGTTTATGTACATGTAAATTAACTACATTAAAATTTGTTTACAAATGAATACTTCTTAGTTCAAATATTTGAATAAAATATTGTATTTCTGTTTGATAACTTCACTACTTAAAAAGTTTCAATGTCATATAAATTAAATAATAATTAATTGGCGTAGAAAACATTTAAAAATGAAAAAATTGTTAGTTAATTCTATTATTTTAGTAATCTTATTATTAAAATGAGTTCTTACATATTTTAGCTTCTGCATTCAGAAAAAAATTTTCTTATACAAAAAAAAATATTTTCTTGAATATACATGATAATTTGGTTGAACCATACAAATTTTTACTGATACAATAAGATATTTTATTGACCAATCGAATTGGTCACGAAGCTTCATTTCAAATAAATTTCAAATTTCATTTGAAATTTGTTTATTATATATATATATATATATAAAATATAATATTATATATATATATAATATACAATATATTATAATATATATGTATATATATATTTTTTTTTATAAAAAATTTTTCTCAGAAAATTTACAATCGAAATTTTTTATGTTATTGTTGTTATTGGAGTCTATAGCGTTTTTGTCATTTTTGAAATTTAGTTCTCAGAAACTTTTTCCTCAGAAAATTTACGATCGAAATTTTTAATGTTATTTTGAAATGTTGTTCTTGAAGCCTATAGCGTTTTTGTCATTTTTGAAAAAATTTTCTTCTCAGAAAACTTACTATCGAAATTTTTAATGTTATTGTTGTTATCGAAGCCCATAGCGTTTTTGTCATTTTTGAAAAATTTTTTTTCTTAGTAAATTTTTCCACAGAAAATGTAATATCGAAATTTTTTATGTTATTGTTGTTATCGCAACTCATAGCGTTTTTGACATTTTTGAACAAAAAATTTTCCCAGAAAATTTTTAATCGAAATTTTAATATTATTGTTGTTATCGAAGCTATAGCGGTTTTGTCATTTTTAAACTAATTTATTTCTCAGAAAATTTATGATCGAAATTTTTTAAGTTATTGTTGATATGGAAGCCTATAGTGTTTTTCTGAATTTTGTAAAAAAATTTTCTCAGAAAATTTTTCCTCACGGAATGTAGTATCGAAATTTGCAATGTTATTGTTGTTATCGAAGCCTATAGCGTTTTTGTCATTTTTGAAAAAAATTTTCTTCCCAGAAAATGTTTCGTCAGAAAATTTACTATCGAAATTTTTAATGTTATTGTTGTCATCAAAGCCAATAGCGTTTTTGTCATTTTTGAAAAAAAAATTTTTTCAGAAAATTTTTCCACAGAAAATTTACTATCGAAATTTTTAATGTTATTGTTATCGAAGCCTATAGCATTTTTGTCATTTTTGAAAACATTTTTTTCTCATAAAATGTACGATCCAAATTTTTCATGTTATTGTTGTTATTGAAGCCAGTAGCGTTTTTGGGATTTTTGTAAAAAAATTTTCTCAGAAAATTTATCGTCAGGAAATTTACCATCCAAATTTCAATGTTATTGTTGTTATCGAAGCCTATAGCGTTTTAGTAATTCTCGAAAAAAAAATTTTCTTACAAAATTTTTCCTCAGAAAATTTACGATCGAAATTTTTAATGTTATTGCTGTTATCGAAGCCTATAGCTTTTTTGTCACTGTTGCAACAAAAATTTTCTCAGAAAATTTACTATAGAAATTATTAATGTTATTGTTGTTATCGAAGCCTATAGCGTTTTTGTCATTTTTGAAAAAAAAATTTTCTCGGAAAATTTGCTTTCGAAATTTTAATGTTATTTTTGTTATTCGAAGCTATAGCGGTTTTGTCATTTTTGAAAAAAAAAATTTTTTAGAAAATTTTTCCTTCGAAAATTTGCTATTGAAATTTTGAATGTTATTGTTGTTATCGAAGCCTATAGTTTTTTTGTCAATTTTGAAAAAAAATTTTCTTAGGAAATTTACTATCGAAATTTTTAATGTTATTGTTGTTATCGAAGACTATAGCTTTTTTGTCAATTTTGAAAAGAAATTTTCTTAGAATATTTACTATCGAAATTTTTAATGTTTTGTTGTTATCGAAGCCTATAGCGTTGTTGTCATTTTTGAATAATTTTCTTCTTAGAATGTTTTTCCTCAGAAAATTAACGATCGAAATTTTGAATGCTATTGTTGTTATCGAAGCGTATAGTTTTAGTGTCATTTAAAAAAAAAAATTTCTCACAAAATTTTCTATCGAAATTATTCATGTTATGGTTGTTTACGAAGCCTATAGCGTGGTCATTTAAAAAAAAAATGTTCTCAGAAAATTTCCGATCGAAATTTTTAATGTTATTGTTATTATTGAAGCCTATAGCGTTTTTGTCATTTATGAAAAAAAAATGTTCAAGGAAAATTTACTATCAAATTTTGAATGTTATTGTGGTTATCAAAGCCTATAGCTAGTGATGCATGTCGATCATTGTTGGAAAAAATCGAGATTTGCTTGAAACATAGTTAGATGGAATTGAAATGTAATGGAGATCAAGAATTTTTAATGAAAAAAGTCGATCGAGACGAGACGATCATCTCGACTTGAGTGATCGTTCGACTCGATGTGATGAGTATGGTGCTCAAGGTTTTAATTTAATCTGACGAGATTTTGGAAAAAATTTTAAATGATCGACATGCATCACTACCTATAGCGCTTTTGTCATTTTTTCAAACAAATTTTTCACAGAAAATTTACTATCGGAATTTTTAATGTTATTGTTGCTATCGAAGCCTATAGCGACTTTGCCATTTTTGAAAAATTTGTTTTCTCGGAAAATTTACCAATACAATTTTTAATGTTATTGCTGTTATCGAAGCCTATAGCGTTTTTCTCATTTTTGAACAAAAATTTTCTCAGAAAATTTATTATCGACATTTTTAATGTTATTGCTGTTATCGAAGCTTATAGCTTTTTTGTCACTGTTGCAAAAAAAATTTTCTCAGAAAATTTACTATAGAAATTATTAATGTTATTGTTGTTATCGAAGCCTATAGCGTTTTTGTCATTTTTGAAAAAAATGTTCAAGGAAAATTTACTATCAAATTTTGAATGTTATTGTGTTTATCAAAGCCTATAGCGCTTTTGTCATTTTTTCAAACAAATTTTTCACAGAAAATTTACTATCGGAATTTTTAATGTTATTGTTGCTATCGAAGCCTATAGCGTCTTTGCCATTTTTGAAAAATTTGTTTTCTCAGAAAATTTACCAATAAAATTTTTAATGTTATTGTTGTTATCGAAGCCTATAGCGTTTTTGTCATTTTTGAATAAAAAATTTTAGTAAATTTTCTGAGAGAATTTTTGTTGAAAAATGACGAAAACACTATAGGCTTCGATAACAACAGTGACATTGAAGATTTCGATAGTCAATTTTCTGAGGAAAAATTTTTTCAGAAATTTTTTTTTTTTTTAATGACAAAAACGCTTTAGGCTTCGATAACAACAATAACATTAAAAATTCCAATCGCATATTTTCTAAGGAAAAATTTTCGCAGAACAAAATTGACAAAAACCCTATAGGCTTCAATAACATTAAAAATTTCTATCGTAATTTTTCTGAGGAAAATTTTTTTCAAAAATGACAAAAACGCTATAGGCTTCGATAATAACGATAACATTAAAAATATCGACAGTAAATTTTCTGAGAAAAAAATTTTTTCAAAAATGACAAAAACACTGTAGCTTTCGATAAACGAAATTTTTTTTTTCAAAAATGACAAAAACGCTATAGGCTTCGATAACAACAATAACATTACAAATTTCGATCGTGAATTTTCTTTGAGAAAATTTTCTAAGAAAAGTTTTTTTAAAAAATGACAAAAACGCTATGTCTTCGATAACAAAAATAACATTAAAAATTTCGATAGTAAATTTTCTGCGGAAAAATTTTGTCAGAAAAAAAATTGTTCAAAAATGACACTAACGCTATAGGCTTCGATAACAACAATAGCATTAAAAATTCCAATCGCTAATTTTCCGAGGAAAAATTTTCTAAGAAAAAATTTTTTCAAAAATGACAAAAACGCTATAGGCTTCCATAACAACAACAATATTAAAATTTCGATAGTAAATTTTCTGACAAAATTTTTTTTTTAATTACGACAAAAACGCTATAGGTTTCGATAAACAGAAATAACATTCAAAATATCGATAGTAAATTTTCTGAGGAAAAATTTTGTCAGAAAAAATTTTTGTGTAAAATGACAAAAACGCTATAGGCTTCGATAACAACAATAACATTAAAAATTCCAATCGCAAATTTTCCGAGCAAAAATTTTCTGAGAACAAAATTGACAAAAACGCTATAGGCTTCAATAACAAGAATAACATTAAAAATTTCTATGGTAATTTTTCTGAGGAAAAATTTTCTCAAACAAATTTGTTCAAAAATGACAAAAACGCTATAGGCTTCGATAATAACGATAACATTAGAAATTTCGTTAGTAAATTTTATGAGAAAAATTTTTTATCATAAATGACAAAAACAAAAATAGAAAATAGTCTTCGATAAGAACAATAACATTAAACATTCGATGGTGAATTTTCTGAGAAGAATATTTTTTCAATAATGACAAAAACGCTATAGTAGGCTTGAAGAACAACAATAACAATACAAATGTCGATCGTAAATTTTCTGAGAAAAATTTGTTTTCAAAAATGACAAAAGCGCTATGGGCTTCGATAGCAACAATAACATTAAATATTTCTATAGTAAATTTTCTCAGGAAAAATTTTCTGAGGGAAAGATTTTTTCAACAATGACAAAAACTGTGCTTCGATAACAACAATAACTTTAAAAATTTCGATCGTAAATTTTCTGAAAAAAATTTGTTTGCAAAAATGAAAAAAGCGCTATAGGCTTCGATAACAACAATAACAATAAAAATATCGATTGTAAATTTTCTGAGAAGAAAATTTTTTCAAATATGACAAAAACGCTATAGGTTTCGATAAAAAAGTAACATTAAAAATATCGATAGTAAATTTTCCGAGGAAAAATTTTTGCAGAAAATTTTTTTTTCAAAAATGACAAAAACGCTATAGGCTTCGATAACAACAATAACATTAAAAATTCCAATCGCTAATTTACCGAGGAAAAATTTTCTAAGAAAAAATGTCAAAAACGCTATGGGCTTCTATAACAACAATAATATTAAAATTTCGATAGTAAATTTTCTGAGAAAATTTTTTTTTTTTAATTACGACAAAAACGCTATAGGTTTCGATAAAAAAATAACATTAAAAATATCGATAGTAAATTTTCTGAGGAAAAATTTTGTCAAAACATTTTTTTTTTAAATGACAAAAACGCTATAGGTTTCGATAACAACAATAACATTAAAAATTCCATGCGCAAATTTTCCGAGAAAAAATTTTCTGAGAACAAAATTGACAAAAACGCTATAGGCTTCAATAACAAGAATAACATTAAAAATTTCTATCGTAATTTTTCTGCGGAAAAATTTTCTCAAACAAATTTTTTCAAAAATGACAAAAACGCTATAGGCTTCGATAATAACGATAACATTAAAAATATCGATAGTAAATTTTCTGAGAAAAAAAATTTTTCAAAAATGACAAAAACACTGTAGCCTTCGATAACAACAATAACATTAAAAATTTCACTCGTAAATTTTCTTAGGAAATTTTTTTTTGAAAAATGACAAAAACACTATAGGCTTCGATAACAACAATAACATTAAAAATTTTGATAGTAAACTTTCTGAAGAAACATTTTCTGCGAAAAAAATGTTGTCAAAAATGACAAAAACGCTATAGGCTTCAATAACAACAATAACATTAAAAATTTCGATCGTAAATTTTCTGAGAAATTTTTTTTTTTTCAAAAATGACAAAAACGCTATATGCTTCGATAACAACAATAAAATTAAAAATATCGATTTTAATTTTCTGAGAAAAAAAATTTTTCAAAAATGACAAAAACGCAATTGGCTGATAACAACAATAACATTAAAATTTCGATAGTAAATTTTCTGAAACAAAAATTGGCAAAAACGCTATAGGATTCAATAACAAGAATAACATTCAAAATTTTGATTGTAAATTTTCTGAGGAAACATTTTCTGAGAAAAATTTTTTGTTTAAAATGGCAAAAACGCTATAGGCTTCGATAACAACAATAAAATTAAAATTTCCAATCGCAAATTTTCAGAGGAGAAATTTTCTGAGAACAAAATTGACAAAAACGCTATAGGCTTCAATAACAAGAATAACATTAAAAATTTCTATCGTACTTTTTCTGAGGAAAAATTTTCTCAAAAATGACAAAAACGCTATAGGCTTCGATAATAACGATAACATTAAAAATATCGATAGTAAATTTTCTAAGAAAAAAAATTTTTTTTAAATTACAAAAACACTGTTACCTTCGATAACAACAATGACATTAAAAATTTCGATAGTAAATTTTCTGAGAAAAAAAATGAAAAAGGTAGGCTTCGATGACAACAATAACATTAAAATTTTAATGATAAATTTTCTGAGGAAAAATGTTGTCCGAAATTTTTTTTTCAAAAATGACAAAAACTCTATAGGCTTCGATAACAACCATAACATTAAAAATTCCAATCGCAAATTTTCTAAGAAAAAATCTTTTCAAAAATGAGAAAACGCTATAGGCTTCGATAACAACAATAACATTAAAATTTCGATAGTAAATTTTCTGAGGAAACATTTTTTTAGAAACAAATTTTTTCAAAAATGACAGAAACGCTATAGGCTTCGATAACAACAATAACATTAAAATTTTGATGGTAAATTTTCTTGTTGTCAGAAAAGTTTTTTTCAAAAATGACAAAAACGCTATAGGCTTCAATAACAACAATAACATTAAAAATTTCGTTCGTCAATTTTCTGAGGAAAAATTTTATAAAAAAAAATGTCTTCAAAAATGACAAAAACGCTATAGGCTTCGATAACAACAAAAACATTAAAAATTTCGATAGTAAATTTTCAAAGAAAATTTTTTTTTTTCAAAAATGACAAAAACGCTATAGGTTTCGATAACAACAATAACATTAAAAATTTCGTTAGTAAATTTTCTGAGAAAAATTTTTGTTCATAAATGACAAAAACAAAAATAGAAAATAGTCTTCGATAAGAACAATAACATTAAACATTCGATGGTAAATTTTCTGAGAAGAAAATTTTTTCAAAAATGACAAAAACGCTATAGTAGGCTTGAAGAACAACAATAACAATACAAATGTCGATAGTAAATTTTCTGAGAAAAATTTGTTTTAAAAAATGACAAAAGCGCTATGGGCTTCGATAGCAACAATAACATTAAAAATTTCTATAGTAAATTTTCTCAGGAAAAATTTTCTGAAAGAAAAATTTTTTCAACAATGACAAAAACGCTATAGGCTTCGATAACAACAATAACATTAAACATTTCGATTGTAAATTTTCTGAGAAAAATTTTTTTGCAAAAATGACCAAAGCGCTATAGGCTTGGATATCGACAATAACATACAAAATTTGAGGGTAAATTTTCTGAGAAATTTTTTCCTCAAAATTGACAAAAACGCTATCGGCTTCAATAACAAGAATAACATTAAAAATTTCCATTGTAAATTTTCTGAGAAATTTTTTTTTCAAAAATGACAAAAACGCTATAGGCTTCGATAACAACAATAACATTAAAAATGTCGATATTAGATTTTCTGAGAAAGAAAAATTTTCAAAAATGACAAAAACGCTACAGGCTTCGATAACAACAATAACATTAAAAATTTCGATTGTAAATATTCTGAGGAAAATTTTGTTCAGAAAAAAACATTTTTCAAAAAAGACAAAAACGCAATAGGCTTCGATAACAACAATAACATTAAAATGTCGATAGTAAATTTTCTGAGAAAAAAAAATGTTCAAAAATGACGAAAACACTATAGGCTTCGATAACAACAGTAACATTAAAAATTTCAATCGTAAATTTTCTGAGGAAAAATAATCTGAGAACAAAATTGACAAGAACGCTAAGGGCTTCAATAACAAGAATAGCATTAAAAATTTCGATGGTAAATATTCGGAGGAAAAATTTTCTGAGACAAAATTTTTTTCATAAATGACAAAAACGCTATAGGTTTCGATAAAAAAATTTAACATTAAAAATTTCGATAGTAAATTTCCTGAGGAAAAATTTTCTGCGAAAATTTTATTACGAAAATCACAAAAACGCTATAGGCTTCAATAAAAACAATAACATTAAAAATTTCAATCGAAAATTTTCTCGGGAAGAATTTTCTGAGAAAATTATTTTTTCAAAAATGACACTAACGCTATAGGCTTCGATAACAACAATGTCATTAAAAATTTCGATAGTAAATTTTCTGAGGAAAAATTTTGTCAGTAATTTTTTTGTTCAAAAATGACAAAAACGCTATAGGCTTTGATAACAACAATAACATTAAAAATTTTGATGATAAATTTTCTGAGGAAAAATGTTGTCCGAAATTTTTTTTTTCAAAATTGTAAATAACGCTATAGGCTTCTATAACAACAATAATATTAAAAATTTAGATCGTGAATTTTCTGAGGGAAAATTTTCTAAGAAATGTTTTTTTCAAAAATCACAAAAAGGCTATGCCTTCGATAACAACAATAACATTAAAAATGTCGATAGCAAATTTTCTGAGAAAAATTTTTGTTCATAAATGACAAAAACAAAAATAGAAAATAGTCTTCGATAAGAACAATAACATTAAACATTCGATGGTAAATTTTCTGAGAAGAAAATTTTTTAAAATATGACAAAATCGCTATAGGTTTCGATAAAAAAAATAGCATGAAAGATATCGATAGTAAATTTTCTGCGGAAAAATTTTGTCAGAAAAAAAATTGTTGAAAAATGACACTAACGCTATAGGCTTCGATAACAGCAATAACGTTAAAAATATCGATAGTAAATTTTCTGAGAATTTTTTTTTGAAAAATGACGGAAACACTATAGGCTTCAATAGCAACAGTAACATTAAAGATTTCGATAGTCAATTTTCTGAAGAAAAATTTTGTTTAAAAAATTAGAAAAACGCTATAGGCTTGGATATCGACAATAACATACAAAATTTGAGAGTAAATTTTCTGAGAAATTTTTTCCTCAAAATTGACAAAAACGCTATAGGCTTCAATAACAAGAATAGCATTAAAAATTTCGATTGTAAATTTTCTGAGAAAATTTTTTTTCAAAAATGACAAAAACGCTATAGGCTTCGATAACAACAATAACATTAAAAATGTCGATATTAAATTTTCTGAGAAAGAAAAATTTTCAAAAATGACAAAAACGCTACAGGCTTCGATAACAACAATAAAATTAAAAATTTCGATTGTAAATATTCTGAGGAAAATTTTGTTCAGAAAAAAACATTTTTCAAAAATGACAAAAACGCAATAGGCTTCGATAACAACAATAACATTAAAATTTCGATCGTAAATTTTCTGAGAAATTTTTTTTTTCAAAATTGCCAAAAACGCTATGGGCTTCGATAACAACAATAACATTAAAAATTTCAGGTGACGGACAACTTTGCACGTAGCAACTTTGCACGTCAATGGCCGGACGGACAACTGTGCACGTCCATGTGTGCACGTCCAAGACCACAGGAGCCCATCTGTGCACGTCGAAATTTCGACGTGTACAGTTATCCAAGTATCATCTGTGCACGTGCACATTTGTCCAAGTGACAACTGTGCACGGCGAAATTAAGACGTGCACATATGGGCTACTGTGGACTTGGACGTGCACAGATGTCACTTTCCTAACTGTGCACGTGCACAGTTGTCACTTGCCCAACTGTGCACGTGGACAGATGTCCCTGGCCCAACTGTGCACGTGCACAGATGTCACTTGCCCAACTGTGCACGTTTATGTCCTTACGTAAGGGTTTATACGAGGGTGATCCTTTATATCTACGTATAATAAATTTTTAACAGTTAAAATTACAAATTATTATAAATATAAAAAAATATTTCTTTATATTTATTTTGCTTCCTCATAGAGAAATAAGCTTTGTAATAGTTACATTTTGGAACAAACTTTAATTCATTTATTTAACTTTCGTCAGTTGATAAATGTCTAATACAATGTTCTGAACCTTGTATTAGATATTTACATTTTGTGTGTGGCTGTGTGTTAATGCTGCACTTTTCCGTGAACACGATAACTTGAGAATAGTTTCAGATAAATTGATCAAATTCGTACTGCTTATTTTTTCCACTAATAACTTAAATCAGACACAAGGATTTCAAAAAATGTTAATTGCATTTTTTAGCACGTTTTTACTACTTGAAAAATTGTTTTTTTTTACATTTAAAACTTTTTTTCATTATCATAATTCACAGTTAATGTATGCAAACAGAATATTCCTTGACTCGAAACAAATCCATTGTTCTATAATATTAACATATTTTATTGAAGATTGAGAAAATTTTAATTAGTTATAATATTGTAAAAATTGAGATTTACAATGTTATTAAAATAATTAATCCTTCTTCTTTAAGGAAGCGAATGATCTATTTGCTATTTCATCATGACAAGGAAGCAGAGTGCTCATGATATGAGCCCCAACAAATATAGACTCCGGTAAAACGCCCAAAATCGAATTCACAGATAGTTTTAATACTCTCACCCTAATAAGCCCTACACTGTCAAAAATGTTTGGAAATCTCCAATACTTCTATAATACAAGAGTAGGGTAAAATTGCAAACACGGTATTGGAATGACGAAATTGCAATACATGTATTGTAAGTGCTATAAATCGTGAAGTCACCGTCGAGCATTCCAATACATGTATTGTAGCGTTAATAAGTCGAAAATTGTGCACAAGGGATTCACGGAGTTAATGGAATTCAGGGAATTCAAGGAATTCGCGGCATTCATGAAACTTAAGGAATTCACGAAATTGATGGAATTCACGGAATTCATGGATTTCACGAAATTCACGGAATTCGCAGAATTAATGGAATTCACGGAATTAATTGAATTCACGGAATTCAAGCAATTCGCGGAATTCATGAAATTAAAGGAATTCAAGAAATTTATGGAATCCACGGAATTCATGGAATTCACGGAATTCATGGAGTTCATGGAATTCACGAAATTCACGGAATTCATGGACTTCACGGAATTTATGGAGTTCGTGGAATGCACGGAATTCATGGAATTCACGGAATTCATGGAATTCACGGAATTCATGGAATTCACGGAATTCATGGTGAAACATCGTGGGTGTGGTGAGCCCACACTTGTAGTTATTTACTACAAGTTATCAACCTAGAAACACTACCCGAATCGGGTAGTGTCACGCCTACCCCGAAAGGGAAATGGCTTAATGGTATACATACATACATGGAATTCACGGAATTCATGGAATTCATGGAATTCGCGGTATTCAGAGAATCCAAAGAATTTAGAGAATTGAAGGAATTTAGAGAATTGAAGGAATTCAAGGTATTCATTGATTTTAAGAAATGTTGAGAATTGAGGGTATTAAGAGAATTTGAGGAATTCAGAGGATGCCAGGCATTCCATGAAATCTA
Organism: Andricus curvator; assembly: GCA_932195095.1. Taxonomy (NCBI): domain Eukaryota; kingdom Metazoa; phylum Arthropoda; class Insecta; order Hymenoptera; family Cynipidae; genus Andricus; species Andricus curvator. The sequence goes on from CAKNYM010050409.1 coordinate 121,616, forward strand.
TGAATACAAAGAATTCAAAATCCTTAGAATTTATAGAAAGGTTTTCATTCCTTGAATTCTCATAATTCCTTGAATTCGTTGAATACCTTGAATTCCTTGAATTCCTTGAATTCCTTGAATTCCTTGAATTCTTTGAATTCCTTGAATTCGTTGAATTCCTTGAATTCCCTGAATTCTCTAAATTCCTTGAATTTTCTGAATGCCTCGAATTCTCTCATTCCCTTGAATTCTCTGAATTCCTTGAATTCTCTGAATTCCTTGAATTCTCTGTATTCCTTTAATTGTATGAATTTTTTTAATTAAATGCATTCCTCGAATTCATGGAAATCTATGAATTCCTTGAATTCTATGAATTCGTCGAAAGTGAGTGTGTGTAAAGTGACATTGGGTAGGGTCGGCCTAGTTTTTCGCGTTTTCGCGTTGGCCCCAAGCTCACGGAATTTTCAAAATTTTGCACATGTCCAAACTCTCTCTCCAATTTGTCCTTTAGAATTATAAATTTTCTGGCTATAGTCTAAGAAAGTTTATTATCCAACAATCGAACTTTAGGTTGCAAAATATTATTCAACTAGCAAATATCGATTTAAACCAATTTTAATACGTTTCTGAAACTTACCTTTGGAGTGATGGGTACGGTTTTGATATTTAGAACCAATTATGAATTTTGGTTCGAAAAAGCACTTAGAACTAGGCTAATTTATGTGAAATGATGAATAGAGAGAATGAGTAAGGTTTAATTTGTTTTTATGCAAGTTAACCCAAGTGCGAAGTTAGATACGGCCCAGCACTGGCCCAGTATCGGCAAAAATATTGCCGAAGTTCGGCTGCCAATATCGTACCATTGCTGGAATGATAACTCCGGTATGCACTTGGCGGCCAATTCTGGCCCAGACTCTGGCCGCCATCACTTATGCGTTACTGGCTGCCATTATCGGCTCAGCAATGGGTACTGATATCGACCCGATCTCGACTGCCAATATCGTGCCATTGCTGGAATGATAACTCCGGTATGCACTTGGCGGCCAGTTCTGGCCCAGACTTTGGCCGCCATCACCGGATTTAATTTAAAAAATAATAAAAAATCACTGAATTGTTTTCAGGATGCATCTATATACGACTGCATATCGTCCGAATATTGGTTATAATTTAAAAAAATGGAAATTTCATTCAAGCATTTTGTTTTTATTTTAGCACCCACTACTGCTATACTCTAATGATATGACAAAAAAGGTATTTAAAAAATAAATATTAATTGATTGCGAGTATTTTGACTTTGAATATTAATGGATCCTGGTGTAGACTGAATACATAATTACATATATTACATTTTTAAATATTATATTACAAATAAAATTTCTAACGCAACGGGGGATCGAACCTATATATACCTAAATCTATCGCCTAGCAGTCGGGAACCTTAACCATTGCGCTAAACCTACGAATTGAAACTCGATGAAAAAGCCATCCTCATAAGCTACAGCTCAAAAAAGTTAAAACGCCAAATTTTAAACTCTCTTTTTCTAATTAAATATTTCTTATTATACGGCGTTATGTAAATGTAAAATATACGAACTGTTAACAGGAATATCAATAAAATAATTTTTAAATAAATAATTGATATCGATTACAATTTTTCTTCGTGTAATATTTCGTTTTTTCGCGTTTTAGACTACTTTACAACTTTCTGCAATGACAGGAAATGTAATTTTTTATGAACATTTAAAATTTTTAACGACGGAACTTA
>CAKNYM010050409.1:123868-136595 GCA_932195095.1 Andricus curvator
TAAAAGTCACACTGGGCCCAGTGATGCGCCTTTGCTGGGCCAGACTCCGGCTTTTCCTATTAAAACATGTTTTGCCAGAGTAAAGACGAAGTTTGGAACAGTAATGCGCCGCGTCTGGGCCAATCTCTGACTTTTCCTCATAAAACATGCTTTGCCGTGATAAAAGTGACACTTGGTCCAGTAATGTGCCATCGCTAGGCCAAGCATCGGCGATAGATTGACAAATTTAAATAGCCAATATAGGCAGCCAGTACTGGCACAACACTGGGCCGATTAAAACTCCGATATTGGCCCAATAACATTAGCCGATCTTTGGCTGCCGAAATTGGGCCAAGCCTGGGCCGTGTGTTCAGTTCCGGCAATTCGCACTTGGGAAACTCTGGAATCCGTCGAACTTTAAACATTTTTGACCTATTTTTGACCCATGCTTGAGCAAGGGAACTTTTTTTCACGCGGGACATAATACCTCATTTTTGCACTTCTGGAGTTTTTTTCGAGACCCTATAAAAATTGCTTATGAGGGTTGAATTTAAAAAGTATTCAGCAAATAATTTTCAAGAAAATCATGCCAGATGCAGTAAAATAATCTAATATTAACGATTCTATCACAAATTTCCAAAAGGGCCTTTTTTCCAGAGGAAATACACGTGAAACTTTATGGGCTTTGAACAACCCCCGGAAATCAATAGATTTTAAAATTAAAAAAAAAATACGTGCTTACTTTTTTTGGAATTTGAACAAATCTGGAGGGTAAAACGAAGAAAATTTGAAGAAAAAAAATGTGTACCACACACATAAATAAACCTTCATATTTCACTAACCAATGACTAAGACAAGTGTGTAACCCGTCATTACACATCATCACATAAACAAGGTAAAAATTTGATAAAAGTTATTGAAAATTTTTTTTCAACTTCACTTTTTGTTAAATCATAAGAAAATACATCAAATAAATGAACGATTTTGTAAAATCAAAGACAGATAAGTAACATGAAAAAAATAAATACCTATCGAGTAGGCACGCTAGTTAGTAGTTAGACCCACTGGGAGCCTCAAAGAAGCTTAATAAGATAAAAGTATTAAATAGTACATTTCGTGACTAATGCGGACTGACGGCCTTTTTGAAACGAGCGCAATGTTTTTGTAACGAGTCTTAGGTAAGGGTGTATAATTATACGTAGATATAAAGGACCACCCTCGTGTCAACCCTTACGTATGGACATAAACGTGCACAGTTGTCACTTGGACAACTGTCCAAGTACCATCTGCGCACGTGCACAGTTGTCCAAGTGACGACTTTGCACGTCCACAGATGGCACGTGCTCAGTTGGCAAGTGCACAGTTGTCCATCTGGCCATCGACGTGCACAGTTGGGCACGTGCAAAGTTGCTACGTGCAAAGTTGACCCCATCCCAAAATTTCGATGGTAAATTTTCTGAGAAAATTCTTTTTTTTTAAATGACGAAAAAGCTATAGGTTTCGATAACAGCGATAACATTAAAAACATCGATAGTAAATTTTCTGTGAAGAAAAATTGTTCAAAAATTACAAAAACGCTATAGGCTTAAAAAAAACAATAACATTACAAATTTACTATCAAATTTTTAATTTTATTGTTGTTATGGAAGCCTATAGCTTTTTTGTCATTTTTGAGAAAATAATTTTCTCAGAAAATTTTTCCTCAGAAAATTTACCATCGAAATTTTTAATGTTATTGTTGTTATCGAAGCCTATATATAGCGTTTTTGTCATTTTTGAAAAAAATGTTCTCTCAGAGAATTTACTATCGAAATTTTTAATGTTTTTGTTGTTATCGAAGCCTATAGCGTTTTTGTCATCTTTGAAAAAATGTTTTCTCTGAAAATTTTTCCTCAGAAAATTTACTATCGAAATTTTTAATGTTATTGTTTTTATCGAAGCCTATAGCGTTTTTCTCATTTTTGAAAAACATTTTCTTAGAAAATTTACCATCGAAATTTTAATGTTATTGTTGTTATCGAAGCCTGTTTTCTATTTTGGTTTTTGTCATTTATGAAAAAAAAAATTTTTCGGTAAATTTACTAACGAAACTTTTAATGTCATTGTTGTTATCGAAGCATATAGCGTTTTTGTCATTTTTCAAAAAAAAATTTTCTCAGAAAATGTTTCGTCAGAAAATTTACTATAAAAATTGTTTATGTTATTGTTGTTATCGAAGCCTATAGCGTTTTTGTCATTTTTGAATGAAAATTTTTCTCAGAAAATTTACGATCGAAATTTTTAATGTTATTGTTCTTATCGAAGCCTATAGCGTTTTTGTCACTTTTGAAAAAATAATTTTCTCAGAAAATTCTTCCCGAGAAAATTTACGATTGAAATTTTTAATGTTATTGTTTTTATTGATGCCTATAGCGTTTTTGTGATTTTCGTTGTAAAATTTTCGCAGAAAATTTTTCCTCAGGAAATTTACTATCGAAATTTGCAATGTTGTTGTTATCGAAGCCTATAGCGTTTTTGTCATTTAAAAAAAATTCCTTAGAAAATTTACTATCGAAATTTTTAATGTTATTGTTGTTATCGAAGCCTATAGCGTTTTTGTCATTTTTTAAAAAAAGTTTTCTGACAAAATTTTTCCTCAGAAAATTTACTATCGATATTTTTAATGTTATTGTTGTTATCGAAGCCTATAATGTTTTTGACATGTTTGAAAAAAAACTTTTCTCAGAAAATTCACTATTGAAATTTATTGAATTCCAAATTTTGAATAACACATTCAGACAAAAGTGTCAAAAATTAAAATTCCAAAAAACATACATATATTTTTATTTACTTCAAATGTATTTAAGATACATTAATTTCATTTAAGCAACTGAAAGTTTCACATAGAATATTTTTCGTACAATTAGATTTACTTAGGTTAAAAATAATGATTAAAATCGAGATATCCGTGCAAAGATAATTTAAACGGCTTTGAAATGAGAAGTTTTCATATTCATTCTGTGTTCGTAGAATTCTCTCCAACATGCCTCGACCTCTTCTAGTTTGTCGGGTGGTCGACGTAACTGGAGTGTCTCGGAAGAGTCGAGATAAGGTCAGAGAAAAACTGTTCATTTTCTCTGACCCACGTCTCTCTCCGTTCTAGAATTCTCCTAGCGTCAGATAGTACCTGTATTCTGTCAGAAATATGCGGCCTAATGGTTAGAATTTTTGACTTGTTGAATATGTGATAACGGATCCGTAATTCGCGCGCGAACTGTTGGACCCGGGCAGTGAACTTCCAGCCTGTTGTTATGTAATCAATTAGACACTGAATGCTGGACGCGTATTGTCTTGCCCAGCCTATCTTCGTGCTAAGTGAATGCATGCGTCTTTTGGTCTTATGATCAGCCGTTGGTTTTGTATTACGGGTTGCATCCGTCAAAGTTCTCGCTGCATCATACTCTGGGGTGGCTATTATTTTCGAAGATTGAATTTTCTCCACGCTACCCTCTAGTTTGGTTCCATTTTATGTAGAAATAATTTATGTAGCATTTGGGCCTGAACGGACCATGGGATAGGGTGCCCCTGGGCCCCTAAAAATAAAAAATAAACGTACAATTAAAGAAAAAATCAATTTTATTTTTTCATTTTGCAAAATTTTGATTATATACAAAAGAGGGCTATATAAAAGTTGTAGATCTATTAAAAATGCTAATATGATCAGCAACGACTTTTTTTCTTTTGACTAACTTTTTAAGAAAAATGCGAAAATCATTTTTTTCATCATTTGTTTAGAACAAATACTCTTTTTCTAAACCTGGAAACCTTTCGGTGATAATCACTCACAATCTGAAGAACATATACTGTTTCTGTTGTTCGTCTTTCTTGAATAATTTATTATAATCTTCCATAAACTTGACGCCTCTCTCAGCCGAGTCAGGCACAACTTTTAATTTATTTACTAATTCCAAACCACTAACAAAACTTTCATTTTTAGGCCACATTGACGGTTCTGTCCTAAGGAATTCATCATTTAAGTTGAATCTTTCGAAGAATCGTTTAGTGTCGGATCAAAGAAAGCTAATGCGACAGGTTCGGAGCTTAAATACCATAAATGATTCAATAGTTCTTTTTAGTGCAACACGAGAGATACCGGGATCGACAGCTTGTTATTCATAAAGTTTTGACAAAACTCTGAAATCCAGATAAGGGGCTTAAGTAGCAGAAGGCGCACAAGACCATGGTCTTGTGCATGCTTTGCATGCTTTGACGGACACACTAACAAAAAAAAATACAAATATCACAGATCGCATTCTCTTCTTCTAGAGATAATACAAATTCCTGAAGAAAGAGAAAGGTTTTCAGGCAATAAATAGCTTTTGCCATCCATCTTGCATGATAGATGGCCCCCGGAATACGGAAAAATAGTCCACGAGGTGGTACCTCGCCGAGGAAAATTATTATTAATTCCAAAAATTCCTTTCAATCCTGTCTAGGCTGCTGTTTCTTAAAAGTATTTTTAACAAAGACAGGGATTCGAGATACATCGCCCTGATTAAATTGTCCTTTGACCTTTTCGTGTTCAATCCCTGATCGGAAATTATGAGCATTGATTCTAGACCAAGTGTTTTGAAAATTTTTAAAGATCAATACCCGTGTGGAAAAATTTCGTGGCGCTGTACTGTTTCTGTCCAGTCCACCTTGAGTCGACATTGGCGCGCCACAGGCTGACTGTCCAGTGGCTAGACTGCGGGATGTAACGCTCGGATCGACTAGTTTCTAGACAGATCGGCTATTTTGATAAAAAATAATTATTAATTAAATAATATAATTATTTTTTATGCCATAAAATTCCAATATATAGATTTTGCAGTTAATTAAAAATATAAAAAAAGTTTTTGTACACAAAAAAATGAAGAAATGATTTTTCGCAAATCTCTTGTACATACGCCGGGTGTCGAACTTCTGATGTAACTTCCTATTATATTGTTGTAACTTTGTCCCGTCGCCTTAACACCTCGGCCATCTAAAAGTTAAATTTTTTTTCTTTTTTGTCGGACATGAATTTCGATGCATTACATCCTAATATTTATTTCAATAAAACATGAACAATTTTTAAACATTAAAAGTGCTTGATTTGTGAATAAATCATTGAAAAAAATAAAGTTTGTATGATGTTACTTGCGACTAGGCTACGAAATAATGATTGTTTATTATTTCAAATAATTAATGCGTTAGGCTTAATTATTATTTACGGAATAAATAATTTAAATAAATCTTTTATAATAATATTTGATTTCCTGGAATATCATAAATATTATACATAGCATTATACATATTATAATTATTATAAATTCAATATAAATTCATTATAACTTCGCTATATAATTCAATTGAAACAAAATGTTTTTAAACATTCGTCAAAAAATCGTCTTGAAACTGCAGTTCTTGTATTAAGGTTTCTATCACCTTCAACAATTATTGTTTACTATCTTAAATATGCGATAGTCTACAATTAATTATTGCTTGGGCATTTGTACAATTGTGTATTGTAATTTCCCAAATCTTTTATTCAAAAATGATTATTTCCTGAATTCACCTCTGTAATTTTTGTTTAAGTCCAAACCGTGATTCTATCTAGAAACTAGCTAAAATCTGGACAATCTTTATATATTCAAATTCGTAACGAACTCCTAGATAGCGCCAAGAATGGGACTAGATAGCCGAAAGGTTTGAATCAAACACGTAGTAAAACTAGAAAGCGCCAGTGTAGCGCCAGGCTATTATTGCGTGAATAGACAGACTTGAGAAAAACTGTACTGGCTTTAGCATGATTCAAGACTGCCACGAAATTTTTCCACACGGGTATAGTCGGACTTGTTGTTTTTCCTATCTTTTCATCGAAAAAGCTTCTAAGAATAATTATATATATATATATATGATATCTACAAGCAAAGTACAAAAGATATTTTTCTAAAAAATTGTCTATAAAACTGCACGCACCTCTATAACTTCCAGCATTCGATGCTGTTGTATCGAAAACTAATGCCTTAACACAATCTTCGAGACCCCATTCAGCAAGAATTCCACAAATAGCAGAAGCCTGCTCTTTTCCAATCCCAGGTTGCCGTACAGGCACTCCACGAAATTGTTCAGCATCGCCATTAGAAAGAATCACAGAAGGTTGATCAACAATCTCCTTACCTGTTAACTCTGGAAGTAACTTAACCCAGTGCACGGCAGCAGCTTGCAATTTCCCAGGTGGAAATACACCACTGGCGCAGTACTGGCCCGGTACAGATTGCCGGAGTCCCAGTACTGGCTGGTAATTCTCCGCAGTACTGGCGTTCGATACTGGCGCGGTACTGCACACCGGTACTGGTTCTGTACTGGCAAACCACTGGCGTACGAAAATGCCGGAGTTAATTTTAAAAATGATAAAAAAATCATCCAATTGTTTTTAGGACCATCCATTCATCATCATACGACTGCATATCGTCCAAATATTATTTATAATTACAAAAGTGTAAATTTCAAATTTGTTGTTTAATTTCAACACCCACTATTTATATACTCTAAATATATAACAAAAAAGGTAATAAAACAATAAATAATAATTGATTCCGAGTATTTTGTCTATAAATATTAATGGTCCTGCTTAGAATGAATACATATATTACATTTTCAAACATTATTTTGCAAATAAAATTTTAAACACTACGGGGTTTCGAACCTATATATATACTTGATTCTATCGCCTAGCAGTCGGTGGTCTTAACCATTACTCTATACACACAGAATTGAAACTCAATGAAAAAACCATCCTCATAAGCCACAGCTCAAAAAAGTTAAAACAACAACTTTTTAACTCGTTTTTTCTCATACATTTTTTTATTATTATACAACATCATATAGATGTAAAATAAATGAACTCTTAACGGAAATATAAATAAAATAATTTAAATCGATTACAATTTTTCTTTTTGCAATATTTTTTTTTCGCGTTTTAGACCATTTTGCAACTTTTTATAATGTCATAAAATGTCATGTTTAGTGAGCATTTCATGGTGTTTGAAGGAAAAAGTCAGAAAACAATGTGCAACATTGTCCTAAATGATGAGAGATTAGAACAAGTTGATAAATACGTATATCTGGGTAGCCTATTCGCTAGCGACGGAAAGATAGATGGGGAGTTAGATAGGCGCATCAGTGAGAATAAGAAGGTTATCGTTAGAGCAGAGTCCATTCTCAGAAGTAAAATCATAACAAAAAAAGCTAAAATGGCAATACATTATTCTATATTTGTACCGGCTGTACTATACGGTAGCGAGACGTGGCCCTGTCAAGAAAAGGACAAGAATAAAATTAACGCGATTGGCATGAAATCTTTGCGCACAATATGCGGGAAAACACTGATGGACAACGTCCAAAACGAGATAATCCTCGAAGAATGTGGTACAGGAGAGACACTAGTTGACATATGGGAAAGAAATCAGTGAAGATGGTTCGGACATGTTGAAAGAATGAAAGATAAACGACTGACCAAGCAAGTGTATAAAGGTAAAGTAAATAGCAGAATGCCCAAAGGTAGACCGCCAAAAGAATGGTTAGAATCTGTGAATGAGACATTAATCCGAAGAGACATAAGAAGCCATAGAAACACGAGAGCTTGCATGAAAAAATGCATGGACGTGAAGGAAGCTACAGTAGTATGCCAGGACAGAAAAGTGTGGCGACAAATAGTTGATAAACAGAGTGGCAGTAGAGTAAATGACGCCTGAAACAAAAGACCTTGTGGATACTAATGGGCCCAAGTGGGGAGCCTCACATAACAACCTTGTGAGGCTCTTCACTTGGGGTGATCGCTAGAGAGATTGATCTTGTAACCTGGGTCGGGGCAGTTTGCGGAACGAACGTGGCATTTAAATAAATAACACGAGAATTCTAGATCAGTCCAAAAAATCTATACCCCCTATATCACATTACTCCTTTCCTCACCGAGCGAGTCACGCCTTCCCCGAAAGGGAAACGGCTTAATGGTATAATAATAATAACTTAAAACTTGTATCGACGGAACTTGGAAATTTCATCGCGTACTGCGACAATTTTTTTAATAACAAATTTGTTTAAACTTTCGTGTAACGTATTCCTTTTTAGATGCTTTAGACTATTTTACAAAGATTAGGAATAACATCAAATGTAATTTTTTCTGAGCATTTAGAATTTATTTTAAAGGTGGAACTTAGAATTCTTATCCTTAAAATAAAACAGAAAAAAATTGTGTTCGCGCTATTTTTATTTATAGTTTTTCGTAATTTTAGAACACATGAACCATATTTTTAAACGTATTTTTTGCATTTCTTAAATATTTATACTGTCGGCATAGTACTGCCCCGATCGTGGAGCCATCCGTCCGTCAGTACTGGGCGAACTGCCGATTATCCGTACTGGTGCCAGTACTGGGCCAGTACTGCGCCGGTGCGGTGGTGAACTCCTGCGGACTACTGAATTTTCCACCTGGGTTCTTGTGCATGAACGGCTTTTTAAATACAGTCGCCTTTTCTTTACGTACTATTCCTCTTGAAATGTGCATGGATGACCTGTTGATGACAAAATACTGGATATCATAGCCTAGTGCCTCGGTAGTTGCAATCAGAACATGAATGGGACGCCCCGTAGAAATACGACTTGCGTAAGTTTTTTTATCTGACCGGCATCTGTGACTTTGTGTACTAACAGTTTTTCTCGATTATCTAAGTTTGGCCAAATTTGTACTTAGGAAAAATTTTCCTCAACCGTCTTGTGAGCAACCGAATTTTCAACGGTCGTTAAGGGTAAACAAATTTTGTATGGGATTGATCTAAGAAAACATCTGGGAAATTGTATAGGTGTCGTCTCTCAGACAGTACAGTAAATAAGTATGATATATGAGACGATCCAATACTTCATGTCTATTTTAATGATGTATAGTGGATGTATAGCTTACATATGCTAAAGTATAATAACGTATAGTCGAAATATAGTAAAAGTATTGCTCAAGTATATCTTAGAAGTATATCTGAAGTATGGCTAAAGTATAGCTGACGTATATCTGTGAAGTATAGCTAAAGTATGTCTGAAGTATATAAAGTATATTAGTATGTATAAATAAAATTAGAGATTCATAAGCATTATTTTCACAGCATAAAACAACATTTTCTGCATTTTTCAAATTAAGCAAGACTTAAGATATTATTTATATTATCAAAAATATAATATAATGTCTTTTATCTAAATAATAAGTTATTCAAATTTTTTCATGCAATGATAATTCTATGGTAAGAAATCAAAGATTACTGGATCTCTTAACCGTATATAGAAAATAGTAATAAGGAATGGTTGAAATTTAACCGCTCAGTTTTTCAACTATTATGGAGATTCCTTATTGACTTGTATTGGCCAGATCCTGGTGTGTTGAAGGAAACTTCTTCCAGCAGAAGCTCTTGATACCATCTGGTCCCGAAGTGGAATAGTTCTTTAGGCCAATAAGGAATCTCTATAATATAGTTGAAAAACTAAGCGGTTGAATTTCAACTCTGAAGTAGATTTCGTGAGATAAATATGGCAAAAATTGTGTTGAACCTTGAACTATTTATTAACTGGCTTCTTTATTACACTCGCGAACAATATTCATTGCTAGAAGATCTTCAAAAACAAATGAACACATATTGTATGCGATAATTTAGCCATACTTAAGTATAGATGAAGTATATTCTATAATTTATCTATACTTAAGTATAGATAAAGTACATCATATACTTCATATATACTTTATCTATACTTCACCTGTACTTCAGCTATACTTTAGCTATACTTTATCTACGGGGTGTCCCAGACTCAAGTGTCCGGACTTATATAACTGTATAAAAATTTAAAAAATAAATCGAAAATTTCTTTTCCAAAAATCAGTTGAAGTTTTAGTTTTTGACTTATCAAATATTTAAGCTGGACCAATCAGGAGCGCGGTATAAACAATCGTGCGTACGTGAGCAGGAGTCTCACGTTGTGTAGTGACTGCTTTTCTCCCCTCGCTGACCCCACCACGGCGCTCGCTTCAATACACTGCGTTCGACTCACGCTCCGCACGCACGACTGTTTATACTGCGCTCCTGATTGACCCGCTTAAATATTTAATACAGTAAAGTCTCACATATTCCCGCGTCCTTGAAACATAGGGATTCGTTATTTTCAAGCCTGGAGGGGCCCCCACCTCTATCGCGAGTGGGCAGGTTCTTTTCATCAAGCGCCTTTCATTGGCTGCCTGGCATCGTATCGCTGCGCATGCTCTAAGCAACTTTTTCAACTGCGCATGTGTCGAAAACCGTGGTCGATTTGAAATCAATAAATACTATCAATAATAAAACACATAAATAGACCCGAGATTCATAGGCCAGCACTGCTGGCCCACGCAGTTTTTCAGCTCAAAGGGCGAGAAACGGTTGCGACTCTCGCACGAAAAACACCAGCAGCATAGGGACAAAGATGCAGTTACTCACATGCTGAGATTGCGCAATATTATGTATCCCAATTGCAAATGTTTGAGACGGCCCCGATTTGTGCAGTTGAAAATGTCGCGATCTCAAATATTTCGCGGCAATGCTAGGCTAGGTCGAAATTTCAGCCGTCAGAAACGTTAGGTTGCAGCAAAGATATTAGTTGTTGCAGTATAGAACTGCAACTACTGCACACGAGTTTTTGGAGAAAATTTCTAAAGGTAAAGGTAAGTGATAAAGGTCTAAAGAGTAATATTTCTCAAGTGTAAAATCTATTTTCTCAGTCATGTCTCATTCTTTGCTCGAGTGACGACCTTTCAGTGTCACGAAATACAAGCAATTTTCCGAAATTTGAGGTTACTAATTTGACGTGCCACTAATCTGAAATTTAGGATGTTTTATTTTATTTCGTGAAACTGAAAGGTCGTGAATCGACAAAAGAATGGAACGTGACTGAGAAAATACATTCTACACTTGCGAAATATTACTATTTGTACATTTACGACTTTTACGTTTAGAATACTTTCTCCAAAAAGTCTGCATTCCCATGACGTCATCCTAAAATACTCAATTTAAACCAACGAGGGCGCTGTTTGGACCTCTTTTTTTTCATTTGTCAGCCACAGAAGCGGAGGAGAGTGTACAGGGACCGTGGTGGGGGTTGACGGAACTGCGTAATTTGAGATAACCGCATACAGGGGGCTTGAAATGAGCGGGTCTTGAAATAAGGGGGACTTGAAATAAGTGGGACTTTACTGTAACTCAAAAACTAAAACTTCAACTGATTTTTAAAAAAGGAATTTATTTTTTATTTTTATATAGCTACATAAGTCCGGACACTTGAGTCTGGGACACCCTGTATACTTCATATATACTTTAGCTGCACTATCTCAATATACTTGAAGTATGGGATTGTCTCATTTACCATGCATGTTAAATACTTCTGAAAGCCAATGAATGGTCAATCCCATACGTATGATTTTTACCCGGGTAACCGGGCACCCGCGTACCTTCTATGTCTATGGTGTTTGAGTCATGCCAACCCCGACAAGTCAAATGTGCGGCAAGTCACAGTGAGGCAAATCACATTTGCAGCAAGTCACACTGAGGAAAATCACATTACGGTAAGTCACATTTGTGTCAAATCACATTGCAGTAAGTCAAATTGCGGCAACTTTCATTTCAAAAAATATAAAGTCCACTTGCTGCATTTTTTCCAATTATTTGTGGACTTCATGTTTTTCGAAAAGTGATGCCGCAAATGTAGCTTGCTGCAATGTTAATTGCCAGAAATGTAACTTGCCGCAAATGTGACTTGTTGCCGCTTACCGGTGTACCCGGCTACTGAACAAGCGACATGTCAGCTTTGACTCTCAAAAACAATGTTTATGATAAAAGGACCCTAGATGGCACTTTTTCCTCGTATTGCAGTCATACCACGGCGATACCACGCTAAAAACACCAGTTCTCGTAAGATCACTGAAGTTAAGCATTTTTGGGCGCAGTTAGTACTTGGATGGGTTACCGTTCAGGAATACTGTGTGCTGTTGGCCGTCGTGGGTGTGGTGGGCCCACATTGGTAGTAAATATCCACCTAGAAACACTACCCGAATCGGGTAGTGAGGCAATGAACTTTCGAGTTCGAACTGCTAATCAATGTATGTATGTATGTATTGCAGTCATACGAGAAGAAAGTTCTAAATATTGGCCGTCTGTGATACAATATTTTGTATGACAACGCAATCTTAAGGCGCTTCGTCAGGCTTGATTTTTAGCCCATGTATTCGTTTTGACATGAATCCCGCTAAACGGATGAATTGTTCGATGTAATATTTGAACCACATAATCTGAAGGGCATAGTTCCTAACAAGTCAGTCTCTTTTTTTTGAAAAATGGTCTTGTTTTTGTTTTTTTCTTATTAATCGAAAATCTGCTTTATTTATGCGCCTGTAAACGAGCAATCCGCCACCGGGAAAGTACCCCCGTTGAACCAAAAACAGGCGCTCCGAATTTGAAAGGAAATTTATCGTAATTCACCGTGAACTTTTTCGAGGCTGCTTCACCCCAGGGGGGCGGCCGTAACTCATCCGTCCTTTCCAATGTTACGGAGTGACACGATTGGAGCCGCTTGAACGAAATTGATAATTATTAAAATATAATTAAATTGGATGTTAATATGCTGCATTAGGCTCATTACATAATGACGAGACGATTAAAAAAAGATAGAAAAAAATCGG
>CAKNYM010050409.1:141595-183068 GCA_932195095.1 Andricus curvator
CCGATTTTTTTCTATCTTTTTTTAATCGTCTCGTCATTATGTAATGAACCTAATGTAGCATATTAACATTCAATTTAATTATATTTTAATAATTATCAATTTCGTTCAAGCGGCTCCAATCGTGTCACACCGTAACAATGGAAAGGACGGATGAGTTACGGCCGCCCCCCTGGGGTGAAGCAGCCTCGAAAAAGTTCACGGTGAATTACGATAAATATCCTTTCAAATTCGGAGCGCCTGTTTTTAGTTCAACGGGGGTACATTCCCGGTGGCGGATTGCTCGTTTACAGGCGCATAAATAAAGCAGATTTTCGATTAATAAGAAAAAAACAAAAACAAGACCATTTTTCAAAAAAAAGAGACTGACTTGTTAGGCACTATGCCCTTCAGATTATGTGGTTCAAATATTACATCGAACAATTCATCCGTTTAGCGGGATTCATGTCAAAACGAATACATGGGCTAAAAATCAAGCCTGACGAAGCGCCTTAAGTGCGATTTCAGGATGTCACAACCTTCTCCGAGCGTGGTATCGTCGACTACTCAACTGTCATGTGCTCAACAATGTACTCAATGTCATAGTTTGGCGATACTGTGAATCGCTAAGTGTCACTCTCTTAAACTGAACCAGTGAAATTGTCACTGGTTGAATCAGTATTTTTAATTATCACTGGTGAACCAGTGATTTTTCCACTTTGACTGGACGAACCAGTAAGTGATTCAACTAAAATAGCGCTACTGATTCTACCAGTGACGCCAAATGATAGATTGAACCAGTGATATAGCGCCCCACGCGGGCGAGACATGAACCTCCAGTCGTCTGGTACGCGCGCGTCGCCGGTCAGGTCTTGGCATTTCTCGAGTGAAAACGAACCTTATTGTGGACTAGTGTTTGTTTTATAAATATTTGGCGCCTGGCTGCAATGAGCTGGGGATATAATATCTTTCGCTTGACAGTGGGAGATCCCTGGCCATGGGTTTGAATTTGAGCAACGCGACACGTTAACATAACGACGAGTCTTTCCACAATCAGGCGCAACATATTATATCCCATTATATTGCAGCCCGGTCTTCATTTATTGTTGTGAGGATAAAGTGAGGTTTTTAAAACTTAATTTTACAACTGTTACCACAAAAGTGCGATGTATGATAAGTGCCATACCTAAACAGCTGACAGGCGACAAGGCGTACGACCAGGTGACTACTGGTACTGAGAAACCAGTGAACCTCACTGATTAAACCAGTGTCGGAACTTCACTGAATGAACCAGTGAATTCTCACTGATTGTCAGTGACACACTTCTAGCTATTTCAACCAGTGAGATTTCACTGGAAATCAGTGAGATTTCACTGGTTCATTTTAAGAGAGCATATAAACTCTACTACATCTGCTCGTTAGCCAATCAGATCACAGTACGCTATGTCTTCATAAACCTAGGGACCCTAAGTAAATCGTTTATAAGTCAAGGCCTATAAATACTGTTTTGGGATCATTTACAGGCGCGAAAATCGTACTTATGATGAAGGTGTGATAAAAAGATACTTTATGGATTCAGAAATATGTTCATGTAACGCAAGCATGATTTACGCGTTTTATTAGCGTCTTTTTATTTCTGAAAGTAGCCGTCAACACAACAGGCGGAGGACAGCGAATGCGCATGTGCGGAGTGTTGCGGAGTACGATTATGATATCCTAATCGTTCTCCGCGTATGCGCATTCGCTGTCGCCCCTATGTGTATGATTATGGGTGCGTCATCCTAACCTCAAATCTCAGACGTGAACAACTTGTAAATCATACCTTTGTTATTCAAAATATCGTGTGCACTAAAGAGGCAAACTTTTTTATCCTTGGTACACAATATACTGTTATCACTTTGAATAAACATTTTTCTTGAAATATGTAAATCAACATTCATTTTTCTCAACTTTATATGCCTTACCTTCATAGCATCAACTTTTCGATCTATATTACTGTGCAGGGCCGAATTTAGTAAAATGGCGCCCCTATGCTTTTGCCCCCCCCCCCCCCCGATCCTGTTGAAACACTAAAATTGTATTTTTGATTTAAAGAAAATAACAATAAACCCTACTTGCACTTATTTAACTAAACTTAAATTTCCCAAAAACCTCCCGCCTCGGCTACAATATTCAGGTAACGAAATGTCGTAATAGACAGACGTATATACAGACATACAGACACCGAAAAAATGTTGAGCTTTTTTAACACCGCGAGTGCCGAACGGAAAGATCCGTTAAAAACTAAAGATCGAGAATTTGGACGATTCCATTACACTCTCATGAATGAGAATTTAAAAATGTATAAGTTTGTGAGAGCACATTTGCATCTGACATGTATTAAGTAAAGAACGACGAGATATTTTCTGGGAAGAAAAGCACATTTAATTTCATGTCAAGTGTATATGATGGGTCCTGGGGCATGAAGACTTCCCGTGCAGAAATTTCCCCTTCTTTCCCTATTTAAAGTTGGGTTCTGAAGGGGCCGCTATCAGAATATCTAGTCTAGAAAAAACTAATGGGGGCCCTATCAGGTTCTAATGAAGAATTCCATGCTTCATTCTTCTTATTACCTAAAGTATTAATTTGGAGGGTTTTGACGGTTTTAGTATGCAGGAATATTTTTTTTTGTGCATGTGAACGCTTTTTCCCCGGAAACTTGATTAAGGGCACTATTGAACATTTTCTTCAGAATCAGGCACGTATGTGTCAATTAAAGTTAGAGAGGTTATGTCAAGTAAAGCTGTCCAGTGCTTCGCCAGAGCTTTCAAGTTTTGTGATTTGATTTCTTGCTGTAATTTTGTATTGTTGTTTGACAATTATTCTTCTCCACGATGGAAGAGGAAAGGCGCCTGCAAGAGCAAAGACGATTTCGGAGCAAAAAGTTCCGCTTAATGCAAAAAGTCAAACAAGAATGCGATGAGAGTGAGGTTATGATGTTTGGAGCTGCTCGCTCCAACGACCACGTAGAAGGTAAATAATGTATTAATAATTGAACATATTTTATTTAAACGAATAATTGAACAGTAAATATAATCTAATAATAACACAACATAAAAATAATATTCTCCTATATTATAATACAAAAAATGTCAAATAAGTAAATGTACAAAAATCGCAGTACGTACAAAAATCAAAATAAATCAATTATAATTAAGCAATTGGCATTTTTTAGTGTACTGTTATTATTTCAGCTGCTATTTCCAACACGCGTAAAGATTCAACGGGCCCAAATATCAATGAGAAAGTCTTTCTCACGGAATTGAAAAATATTCTTCCCAACTCCAAGGACGCTGGGAAGGAGGATGGAAGCTCCGAGCTGCTGTCGATAATAATAATAATAATTAATAATATTACATCATCATATTCCATTATTATTAATATTAAATCAATTGTAAAATACTCTTAATTTGAATGTTAGTGCAGTATATTATTCATCCCAATAACTTAAATCGAACACAGGGGCCCTTCTCTTTAATAGGGTTGTAGGCGGTCGACCCCCACCAGAACCCGACTAGAAAATCTAGTAGGGCCCCCATGGCCAAAGCGTTACGTTCCCGATGGGGGCCCGACTAGTTTTCCTCACAAGAGCCCGATTGGAGATAGGTAAAACTAGGCAGGGACCCACTAGAGCCCTTTCAAAATTTCTGCACGGGTTAAGTGACAAGGCTCGAATTTTACAGGAGATACAAAAAAAATGTCTAACTTTAAGGCATTTGTTTTAATTTTGTCCTGTATCTTAGAATATTAATGTAGTGAAGGCCTTTTCCGTTTTTTTAATGTTTTTATTCAAATATTGCCGACATGTTTCGACTCGGATCCGAGTACTTTTCAAGGCGTATTTCTTATTATTAGTTAACGGAAATTAGAAAAGTTTCATTCTAGATGGTACATAGTTGTCAACTATAATACAATTTTTTTGAAATATTTAAAATTGGAGCGTCATAACCTCAAAATTAAAAAAAAATGTTTGTCTTGTAGGAGATAAATCCTAGAGCAAATTATTATATATTTTATATTAAAAGCAAAGAAAGTGTGCCTTGTGGCTCTGACTACGCTGACAACAGGGCTCTGACACTTTATTTTTTCTTTAAATGTAGAATATATAATAATTTGCTCTATGATTTATCTCCTACGAGACGCTCCAATTTAGAAAATTGTATTATACTTGACAACTATGTACAATCTAGAATGAAACTTTTCGAATTTCACTTAACTGCTAATGATAAGAACTACACCTTGAAAAGGACTCGGATCCGAGTCGAACAATGTCGGCAATATTTAAATAAAAACATAAAAAAAAAACCGGAAAAAGCCTTCACTACATTGATATTTTCAGGCATTTCATTTTTTTTTATAAAATAGTACTTTCTAACTATTTGATAGCTATATAGAATCGCGAGAGGAGCGCTTAAGAACAAACAGCGATCTGCAAAAAACCTTTATGATGGAATGTCTTAGATTCATGTGAATTTGAACCTATCCAGTTTTCGTCAATTGTCGACGTTTTGAGACAGTTTGAGTCGGAAAAATTGTTGTTACAAAAATGTCTGTCTGTCGGTCTGTCTGTTGCGTGACGACGCGATAACTTACGCAGGAATTTTCTTATATTCGAATTTCCTTTTGCACATTGATTTGTGGTCCCAAGAGACAGGTCACGTTCGTTAGTCAGCCTTCTACTGCCATTATTTATGGTTTTAATCATGAAAAATCAAACTAAGAAACGCAATAATTCAACTTTTCCATGAAACCACACAAGATACAATAAATGAACAAGAGACCAAAGTTATCTGTTTTTGAATGTTATACAAAATTGCTCTCAACAGTTTCTTTTTAAATTATAAAAACAAGACAATGAAAATACGTATGCTTCAATACCAATTCGTATTATGAATTGAAATAGTATAAATTTATTGGAATGATACATTTTTCAGGGTAGCTGAAAATAAAATTTAATGCAAAATAAGAAACAAATATTAAAGTGATCATGATAAATAAAATTTCTACTTGATTTTGCAATATCTGCATTAGCAATCCAAGGCTGAGGTACATAAATAAATGTAATATACATTTGATATAATAGTGTTGAACGTGATGTAGGAAAGTTCACATTTTAGACAAAATCGAGTGCGAAGCACGAGATATGTGATGAGAATGTGTTCGATAAAGCCGAAGGACCTTTAACAAACAAGAATTCAGAATCACCAAATTACAGTTGTCGATGCTTTGACCTTTAATTTTAAAAGGTCTGTGCACAAACGTAGGGGAAATACGAAGATCGAGCGCGTAGCGCGAGGTAAATACTTTATTGAGCGCGAAGCGTGAGATAAATATATTTTCGAGCGCGAAGCACGAGAACCAACAGTCGCGCGCTCTAGGTGCGCTCAAATTTGCGAACCACGCGCGTAGCGCGCGATGAGAATGTGCCCACGCGGCGGGCAGTTTTTTTTTACATTTTTGTTAAATTTTCTTGTTGATTGTCCACGTTTTGAGACCTTCTGAACCCGAAAAATAGATTTTCGCGAATGTGCCTGTGTGTGTGTCTAGATTTTTATAGTCTTTTAGCACGATAACTTTCGAAAGAATTGACAGATTGGATTGCCCTTTGGTATACTCTTACAGTGTCCTAAATTTAAGGTAAAGTGCGTTATTCAGCTTTTTTTGATGACAATTCAAAAAGTTAAAGACTTAAAAAAATTTTTGAGATCGCACAAAAAAATAATGAAAAATACAAAATTTCATTTTGCGGTCAAACTATGCAAGATGCGAAAAAAGGTAAGTCGACAAAAATTGTGCATCCAAAAATGATCTACTAATTTCTTATTAATCACTTTTTGATAGGACGCGCAGTTTTTGTTTTATTCGTAAAAAAACAACATTGAAAATAAAAAATTAAATTTTTTGACAAACAACACAAGGTAGGAAAAAATAAATAGACCAGATTTGTTCAACCAAAAAAGAGCTACGAATTTGTTATTAATTATTTTTTTATAGGATGCGCAGTTTTTGTTTTAATCGTGAAAAATAATATTGAAGATAAAAAAAAGTAAATTTTTGGAAAAACCATGCAAGGTACAAACAAAATTATGAGGCAAAAGTTGTACACCCAAAAAATATCTATAAATTTTGTTTCATTTATTTTTTGGTGAAATGCGTACTTTTTGTTTTAATCGTAAAAAATGAAATTAAAAATAAAAGAATCAAATTTTTGGCCAAACGACACAAGTTATGAAAAAATTAATAGTCAAAAGTTGCTGACCCAAAAAAGAGCTACAAAATTTTTATGAATAATTTTTTGATAGCACGCGTAGTTTTTGTTTTCATCGTAATAAATAGCATAACAAACAATGTAATTTCTGAAAAAACCACACAAGAGACAAAAAAAAATGAAAAGACAAAAGTTGTTCCACTTAAAAGATGTAAAAATTTGTTATAAACTTTTGATATAAAAATACATTAAAAATAAAAAAAATAACTCTTTGGAAAAACGACCCAAGCTACAATAACATTTTATTTAACAAAAACTTTCGCCTAAATTGTATCTACAAATTTTCTTAAAACCACTTTACGCTAGGATGCGTACTTTTGGTTTAAATCGTAAAAAATAACATTGAAAATAAACAAATTAATTTTATGGAAAAACGACGCAAGTTGCAATGAAATGTTCAATAACAAAAAATTTTTTTATAGGATGTGCACTTCTTTTAATTATAAAAAAAGACAATTAATATACGTCTGTTTCAATACCAACGCATATTATGAATTGTAAAAATATACATTTATCGAAATGATACATTTTTCTGGGTAGCTGAGAACAAAAATTAATGCAAAATAAGGAACAAATATTAAAGTAATCATGATAAATGAAATTTGTACTTTATTTTTCAATATCTGAATAATTAATCTTCGACCGAGGTACAGAAATAAATGTAATAAACATTCGATATAATAGTGTTGAACAAAATATAGAAAAGTTCGCATTTGGACAAAATCGAGTGCGAAGCACGACATACGTCATGAGAATGTGATCGTTAAAGCCGAAGGAGCTTTAACAAAAGAGAATTCACAATCACCAAATTACAGTTATCGATGCTTTGACCTTTAATTTTGAAAGGTCTGTGCACAAATGTGGGGGAAGTACAAAGACCAAGCGCGCTCAAACTTGATCAAACTTGAGAGCCGCGCGCGATGACAATGTGCCCGCGCGGCGGACAGATTTTTTCATTGAAAGAAGACAAGGAAGTGCTTTCAAGCTATTACTTAGCCTTGTTGAACATTGAAAAGGAAAGTAAAAAAGAAGTGATCACCTTAAAAAAATATATCAAATATGGATTTTCAGCCACTTCTAAATCGAATTGCTGGACCATAACGTTCTCCAGAGAAATAAATTAGGTAAAAAAAAATAGTTTAGGCCTTTCTGCCTCGGGATCCTTCATACGTTATCGATATTTTGAATTCTGTCTTCATTATTCTGTTTATGAAGGTAAATAAAAAAACTATTTTAACGTACATATAAAAAATAAGGTAAAAAGATCTCCATAAATGAATTTTCAGTCACAATTAAGTGAATGAAAATCAATTTCAGTTACCTGCAGTACCTTAAATTTATGTAACATTTCTAATTTGAAAGTGCTTGAACTTTAAAAAATGTTCTAACAGTGTAAAATTTTACATGCTTTTATTCTTGTTTCTTCACAAAAAACTCATGTTGCAATTTTCTTCTTACGTTATATTTTTCTTTGAAATAACAATTTTCGGCAACAACTTTCTTGAACTATATCCCAAAATTCATTTTGATTCAGATACAAATTTTGGGAAGAGTAAATTTAAATTTCTGTTCTTCGTGTAGCTTATTAGTCCCTCCTTCGACTCAAGTATAGCCCCTACCCCCTACGTCCCTGAATTACTGCTATTTAACGTAAACTTTAGAGGATCTCACACCGGTTACCTGCTCGACCGGAGCTAGACAGTCGACAGTCGAGAGTTGGACCTGGACCTGCTTGCACCTTGTTGTATTATACGTACTAGCCACACGCTATAAGTGCACGGAAAGGTACACATCACGAAATATCACTTTCACTAAGATGCTGAGGGAAACTGCTTTGGTTTTCGCCGCATTGGCCTTCGTGTTGGTTAGTAGTACCAAAGTCAACGAATGTGGTACTGGAGGTATGTTCAACAAATTATAATTATTTTTAATGAAGAACAGATAACGCGGTTCTTTCTTTAAACTTTTAGAAAATGTGATATTTTCACGATCTACAGAACTTATTCGGTATATGCACAAGTAAGAATTAACAATCAGGCATCTCTATTTGGATAATTATTATTGTGATCATATTTAAAACAAACATAAGGTATTTATTTATCTGATGAATTTATTCGTGAAAATTAATTTTCAAAAGCATTTCTAAAGTTAATTTCTCAAATTAGGTTAGATTAACGAACTGCCTGCCGTTACGGAATTTTCCGTACGATTAACTTCTTTCCCAGTTCGTTCAGGGCTAACTTTATGAACAATTTGGTAATACTAGCTCTAGCGCTGTACTTGACCGGTTAGTTTTACGGAAAATTCTGTAATAATAGTCAGTGCCTTAGATTAAATATTTGCAATAGTAGTTATGTCTGTACGAAGTAGCTATATTCTACTCCGCTTGTTTTGCATCTCCATGGATAAGTAAATGGAGATCGACACTCTATGAAAGCATAATATATTTGATACACTCTGTATATGGAAATTTTTGTTAAGACGATGTTCTTCGGGGAAAAAGTTCACTAACTCACCAAATTTTTTGGTTACACAATCAAAATCGATTCGATGTGAAGGCATCATGGAATCAATAAAAAAATATCCTTATAGCAACTAATTTAAAAATATGTCATTATACAGATATGCGAAATTTTTTTTTTATAGAAATAAGTGCGAAGCGGTCTCTATATAAGAATACACTTTCTTAGTTAAGTTATGTTTTTATTAAAGAGTGAAGTAATAATTAATTAATAATTAATAGACGCTAGAAAGTTTATGGCCGAATTAATTTCCAGTCGGGCAGATGCTATGCATGCTTAAGTCGCAGAATTTTTTCCGCAAGAAATATTTTGTTTTTTAAAGGATTTGAAACTATACGTATTTGACCGATTTAATGAGATTTTTGTTGACAACTTTGAGAGTATTTGAACTTTCAAGACTTGTGACGCCCCAGGAGAAAAAATTCATTCATTTGGGTCGGTCATATTAATTTTTGTTCTGCAATTAATTAAAAAAAAATAAAAAATTTTGTAATAAAATTAAAATTAGATTTTTAATGTTTTGTCCCGGAGTCACTCACCGGACTCGTCAGTAAGGCAATGTGATTTAGTCCTGCCTTATAGATTTTACAGTTCAATTGATCCAAATTGCATTATAATGTATATTTTCCAAAAAATGTTATATTTGAAACTGAATATAATTGATATCAATTTCACTTTTATTGAAAAGAAAACACAGAAATTAATCTTGTTCCGGCCACGGATAGGGGCCAAAACTTAAATTAAAAAATCACAAATCATTTATTTAATGAGGAATTATTTATATTTTTATGAAATAATTAGTGAACCAAAAAAAAAAAAGGAATTTTAAACTTATTCTCAGTATTTATTCTCTTAATTTAAGTTTTGGCCCTTATCCGTGGGCGAAAAACCTTTCAGAAAGTTCTACAAAAATTTCCCCGGACATATTTTGTCTCTTGCTCTACTATTAAAAAATTCGTTAAAATATGAAGAAAATCCGGTTTCTGCTGTCATAAATAATCAAGGAGGGTGTAAATCAACAGAAAGAACAAATTGAAAAAAATTATTTCTCCTTTAAAATCTAAATTTCCGAAAATATTAATTAGAATTTTCCATTTTTAAATTACCCGATTTGTGTTACAATTGTTATTTTACATTATTCATTGACATTATTATGTTGCTAAGTAGGGGTAGCTGTTTGTGCCTTCATGTACGTAAGGCATTTGAAATATAACGTTTAAAATTATAATAATTGCAAAATGATTCAGTACTCAGGTCAAATGTTGAATTGTCTTGATAACCCGCCCCCATACATTGACCAGTAGACTCCATACATAGTTGTCCAAAAGGGCCGTTTTTAAATTTGGTTCTTCAAAAAAAGTTTTATTCAGTCTAATAGGTGCTGAGACATTTACCTGCAAATATGTCACTTTAAGTGCAACTTTAATTGTTCATAACGCTAAAACTTGAGAACAGTTGTATGTATGTATACCATTAAGCCATTTCCCTTTCAGTGTAGGCGTGACACTACCCGATTCGGGTAGTGTTTCTAGGTGGATAGTTTCTTGTAGTAAATAACTACAAGTGTAGGCTCACCACACCCATGATGTGCCAATAGCACTCAGTTTTCTCGAATGGTCACCCATCCAAGTACTAACCGCGCCCAACGCTGCTTAACTTCAGTGATCTGACGAGAACTTTTTTTCAGCGTGGTATGGCTGTTGGTTAATAAGTTAGTTAATTTAATGATTAATTTAACGTTAAATTAATTAATTTAAATTAATTTAATTTAATTCATAAATTTAATTAATTTAATTAATAAAATTAACTTAATTAAACTTAGTTAATTGTACAAAAAAAGTGTAAACGGCAAAAAGAACGTTTCCACAATATTATAATTTTTTAAACGTAGTGTATACAGATACGGCAATTTTTGCCGTTTTTTAATTTTGTAGTACGGCATTAACGTCTCGTGATCTGTCAGCTCTCCCTTCAAAAAATACTTATTAGTATCTGGTCACAGAAGAGTGATCTGTCACATCTCTAAACCTTTTCCAAGTCTCCCTTTAAAAGATACACGTGTTAATGACTGGTCACAAAAATTTGCCGGACTAGAAACTTTACATACGGCAAAATTCGCTGCAGCTAGAAACTCGACCTTTTTTAAATAAAAGATTTGTTTTTTCTGTGGGAGTGTCTACACGTACCAGAAAAAGTCCGGTTATTGATACAGAATTACGGAAGAAGTAGCCCTATATACATATAATTTAGTATAAATTCCGAATTTAAACGTACCAATGCAACGTAATACAAGTTAGTAGACTCTCGTTAAGCATCATATCGCCCCGACGAGCATCAAGCTCGAACGCAAGATAATAGAAAGGGTCTACTAAGCCGCCAGCTATCAGAGGTGGTCCCAGGCAAGGCCTTCGGCTAATATTTCAATAACAACGCAAGAGAAAAAAAATGCCCACGGACTTTTTCGTAGAACATTTTGGAAGGAATAATTTTGCTTAATTGACTGTTTTCATATCTCGTCTTCTTTTTTCAAAACTTGTGAATTTTCATTTTTCAAACAAATAATCTTTCTCCTCTTCAAGACGCGAGCATCAGATAAGCTTTATGGAGGTATGTTCCCCAGATTAGTACCAACTTAGAAAAAATAGAAGAAAAAAGTGTGGGGTTTTTGAGAAATTTTAGTTTGAAAAATTTCAGAAAAACCGCCGCCATTATGCCAGTTCTTAAAGTTTTTAAAACTTTCCTATGGACTTCAAAAGAGAAAGATTGATCAGCATCAAAAACAAAATTTTAACATTTATATTTGTTTAGATACAATAACACTCTAAAACAAATTTAAATAAATTCTTGATAAATGTCGTCATCAGTCTTGAAAGTTCAAATGTTCCCAACTTAGTCAACAAAATTTTCATCACATCGGTGAAATGCGTGTCGTCCAAAATCCTTTGAAAACTAACATATTTCTTGCAGGAAAAACTCTGTGACTTGAGTATGCACAGCCAACACAGCCTCTGCCAGACTGGAACTGAACTCGGCTTTATAGTTTTTGTCCCCGTAAACTATTGGTTGTACTATTTCAATAAAACTGAATGAAGGTCCAATAAAAGTTATTACGTTATTACTTTTAAAAACTTGTCTAATAGAAAATACCTACACAAATATTTATAAGTATATGAAATGTTTATTTTCTTTTAAAAATCGAAAATCATTTTCACTTTAAAAAAAGCTGTTTCTGAACTACTCTATTGTGTATGCTCCTATTTATAAATAGAGAACTAATAGTGAAATTGAATTCATATCTAAACATATCGTCTACGATGTCGTAAAATTTTAATTAGAAAGTTGAAGAAGTTGTCTTAAGCTGTCTCATATCTGCTTAATATTCTCTTTCGAATTGAGTAATTTTCTTCATCTCGTCTAACAGTCCAACATATTCTGTGAGAAAAGTTTTGAAGATCTACAGAAATTTCATTTCCAGTAACATAATATTTAAAAATAGAATTAAACTGTTATCAAATTTTGATTCCTGATATCGCCGTCTATATATAAGCACATATATTCTCTCTCTCTCTCTCTTAAACTCGACCAGTGAGCTTTTACTGGTTGAAATAGAAAACATTTGAACTGAATATTTGTTCTTTCTGAATATTTGACAATATTACAGTTATATTTTAAATATTATGTTACTATACATTAAAATTGTATGGATCTTCTAGATTTTTCTCCCAGAATATATTGGACTCTCAGGCGAGATGAAGAAAATTACTCCATTCCGAAGAGAATATTAAACGGATACGACACAGGCATAAGTCAACATCTTTGACTTTCTAATATGAAAATTTACGACATCGTAGAATATATGATTATATATGTCATGAATTGTTCTTTATTTATAAAAAGTAGTAGATACAATAGAGCGGTCGAAAATCGACTTTTTCGCAGCGCAAACGCTTTTCGGGATTTTAAATATAATAAATATTGTACATACTTATAAATATTTATGTACGTATTTTCTATATAACATGTTTTGAGACGTAATGACAATTTTATCAAGTCTTATTATAGAAATATAGAACCAATAGTTTACGGAAAAAAATATATAGTCTGTCGTCTAGTAGGGTAGGGTGGGGCGAGATGAGCATAGGAGGTAAGATGAGCCACTCAATTTTCTCGCAGGCTATAATTTCTTTTGTAACTGTTCTTTGTACTAATCTCAGGAAGAACGTTATCAAAGTTCTTTTAAAAAAATTTTCGCTTAATGTTGAATAAATTTTGAAAAAACGAAAGTACAAATTTTAAGACCTGTATTCTGCTATTTTTCATTTGTTTAGAAAGTCCAAGAATGACACAAAATCACATATTAGATGTTTTTCCAGTGGTTATTTAGATAGCTTATTTATTGAACCTTAAGTTTTCAACAGCTTTTTATATAATTGTAAAACAAAAATAGTAGGAAAAATTTTGATTTTACTTGCAAGTGTCATATGGGGCAGAATTTAATAAGCAGCCTCTTAATGAATATTTCATAGATCGAATTTTTCGATTTAATATACAAATGTATATTACATATATATTAAAATTGGAAACATTTTTAACAGTGGCTTAAAATTTGATGATTTTCCATGTATTTCTAATCGTTTTCGATATAATTCAAAAGTTTTTATTATTGTTTTGAATTTTGAAAATCTTTTCATTATGTTAGTTTGAGTTGTTTTAAAACAAACTCCCTCTACAAAACCTTAAAAATTCAATTACTTTTAACGTCTTTCTAATTGTTTTCGAAATGATTCAAATTTTTTTTTTAAATTTCGATAATCTGTTTACTGGTTTAGATCGATGTGACCGAGGACCTTCCCCTTCAGAAAAAACTGAAAATGTCGGTTTTCGCGTATCTCTAACCTTCTTCAAGCTAAATCCAAAATTTTATTTATTTTTTTTATTCTAAAAATGTTTTTATAGGGTTGGTTCGAGTTGGTCGAAAACAAATCCCCTCTAAAAAATCCTTAAAATTTAATTAGTTTTTAGATATCTCTGGCCGTTTTAGAAGTAATACCAAATTTAGATTTTTCAAACCTTTAGAAAACCCTGCAAATGTTGTCAGTTTTCGCGTATCTCTCACCGTTTTCGAGTTAACTCAAAATTTTGATTTTGTTTAAATTTTGAAAACACTTTATTCCCTTTCCCCCATGTTGAAAGAAATTAACGGTGCATTTCACCCCTACTGTATAAGTAAATCGACTTAAATACACTTATTTGTATTATTATTCAATTATTATAGGGTTTAGGGACTACATATAAAATTGGACGAAATGAATGTCCTTTTTATAATAGGATATAATGAATTAATAGAATAGCTAAAAATTAAGAATACAAATAAATGTATTTAAATCGAGTTAGTTATAAATTAGGTGAAATTTATTTTTAGTTTCTCTACACATAGGGGAAAGGCAAGACAATGTTTTCAAAATTTTGAGTATGAAAAGAACTTCGGGTATAAATATTCTAAATTCACCGTCTGGGAAACAAAAAATTGGAATTTATAAGGAAAAACCTTCTTTTTTCGACTTCTTCCAGACTATTTATTCAGAATTGTGCAACAATAACGTTTCGGAATTGGACCAATGTATATTATTACATTCTCATTCTAATGAGAAGGTATTGGTTTTATGTAAAATTTGACATAGTCGGTTTTCATCAAATCTCCACGTTTTGAGACCCCCTGAGCTAGAAAAAACGATTTTTACCAAGGTGTCTGTAGTCTGTCTGTCTGTCTGTCTGTAGCCACGATAACTTTCGAAAAAATGATCAGATTTGATTGAGCTTTGGCACACTTTTTTATGGCCGAAAAATAGAGAACGAGTTCGTTAACCAGCTATTTTGGATGAAAATCCAAAAAGTGAGCACATTTTGAAAAATTTTGAGACCACTTTTTTTGAAGATTTGAAAATTCTATGTACGGTTATTAGTAGTACGCAAAATGACGAACAAAATATTCTCATGACTTTTCGTGATAAAAAGAAATTACTGGAGTTATAGCATTTTCAAAATTCCAAAAAACAAACGAAAATGAACATTTTAAGCCGAAAAACGCACGATATGAAAAAAAGTCAAGAGGAGAAAAACGTTGATTCCTGAACACCCTACAATATTTTCATAACAACTTTTTGAATTTTTTGAAAAATACAAAATTCAAATTTGTATCGCACAAAAAATTAATGAAAAATCAAAAAAGCAATTTTGCTGTCAAACTATGCAAGATACCCGAAAAGATCATTTCACCAAAATTGTGCCCCTAAAAAAGATATACAAATTTCCTATCATTCACTTTTTGATATGACGCGTAGTTTTTGTTTTATTCGTAAAAAACAGCATTGAAAATAGAAAAATCAAATTTTCAGACGAATATTACCAACTACGAAAAAATGACCAAAACAAAATTTGTTCATTCAAGGAAGAGGTACAAATTTATTGTGACTCGTGTTTCGATAGGATGCGTGGTTTTGGTTATATTCGTGAAAATAACATTGACAGTAAAAAAAATCAAATTTTTGAAAAAACAATGCAAGGTACGAAAACATATAAATGAACAAAAATTGTGCATTCAGAAAAGACTTACAAACCCGTAATCAATTTTTGTGGTAAGAATATATTCAAAATGAAAAAATTAACTTTTTTGATAAACGGCACAAGCTAAAATAAAATTTTAACTAATAAAATTTGTCGCCTGAATTATATCATTACTTTTCATTTGAAATCAAATACAAATTTAGTAATTTGTATATGAAGAACATATAACACGAAGCACAAAGTGCGCGCTCAGTGTATTTACCAAATCGCACGCCGTAAGTGCGCTCAAACTTTTTTGTTTCTATCATACGGTTCAAATGATTTTCAAATCAAATATCGAGCGCGAAGCACGAGTGTCTGGATGAGAATGTGTTCCTTAAGGTTGATAGAACCTTGAGTAAATAAAGTTCCTTTTCAGTCTAAAATAAAAACAAATTTAACAATCACTTAATATGTAGAGGTTTTGATAATTTTATAATATTTGCAAACAAACTTTTTCTTTTCATCGAAGTCGAACACGAAGTTCAAAAATCTAGAGGAGCCGACGTAAAGCGCGAGGTGAATACATAATCGAGCGCGAAGCGCGAGATAAATATATGATCGAGCGCGAGATCCAACAGTCGCGCGCCCTAGGCGCGCTCAAACTTGCGAGCGAAGCGAGCCGCGATGGTAGATGAAAAATCGAAAAAATTGAAGAAGTATTGTGCAAACGTTCTTAATAATAGATTTAATGCTTTCACGATGATTCATAATAATAAAAGGAGGTGTTTCAGCTTAGCCTTAAAGAGGTGAACTGCAATGTTCACGAAACGTCGGCAAGATTCGTAGTTTTGCACACGATTGAAACCCGAAACACCTCCTTTTAAACTTTCTTAATATTATTGTGAAAGCTCATTTTTCGAAATAAATAGAACCTGTATGATGCGGAAGTATGCTGAAATTAAATATTAAGTAATTATTCGAAGCTTCAAAAATTTATTTAAAAAAATCAGCATTCATAATAATATTAAGAACATTTGTTTAATACCTTACATTTTTTGTTGATTTTTCATCTATCCGTATCTATAATTGGATCAAAAAATAATATACATACAAACTACGGTTAAATTCGGTGAAATGTAAAAGACAATCTGATGAGGGTATCGGTCCGATTCCGAAATGTTATTATTCCACAATTCTCAATAAATAGTCTGGAAGAAGAAAAAAAAAGGTTTTTCCTTATAAATTTCAAAGTTTTGACTTATCTCAAAAACGGTGAGAGATACGCGAAAACTGACAACATTTACAGGATTTTCTAAAAGAGGATGGTCCTCGGGCACCCAGGACAAAACCAGTAAACAGATTTTCGAAATTTAAAAAAAAATCTAAATTTTGAGATATTTCGAAAGCGGCCAGAAATGCATGAGAACTAAAATTATTATCGAATCTTACTCTTGACAGCTGATCGGCTGATGCTACTGTGACTTACATTAAATGTCAATGGCTAACTGAATTGACCAATAGGGTTTAGGGATTACAGATAAAGTTGGCTGAAATGCATGTCCTTTTCATAATAGGACAAAGCTGAAAGTTACATCAAGTTGATAACAAGAGCTGTACTATTTGTCATACATTTACGAGGCAATGCATTCTTATATTGCTGTTGATCATGGTGACTGAATATAGGAGAAGGATTGACGCAGTCTACGGTGGCGGAGTGAGGGAAGCCGTTGCTGCCGGTCGGGTGCTCGCGCCAGAATTGAATTCACGCATTCAAATTGAAAAAAATTTGAATATCTCCCCGGTAAGAAGGAAGAATAAATTGAAATAGACTAAAATGATTTCAAATATGGCAAAATTCACAACGTTTTGAATCCAAATGACTGTCGTTTTCCGCCGTTAACATTTTTATTTATATGAATATCAAATATTTGCGTCAACATTTTAATTCAGAACAATTCTTTTAGACTCGAAGTGCACTCAGGGCAATCCTGAACAATTCCTCCCAAGGCCAAATTCACAGTACCTTTGAACCAAACAAATGTCTTTTTTTGTCATATTTGAAATCATTTTAATTTATTTCAATATACACCTTGTTACCGGGTCCGCAATCAATTCACGTATTAGGATTTGTTTTTTCAAATCTGAGCTAGCTTTCCCTGCCAATAAACAGATTGTCAAAATTCAAAATAATAACAAATTGTAAGATTTTCAAAATAAAATTTTTTAGTTATATCGAAAACGATGTGATATACGAAAATTGAAAAAATGTCGGAGTTTTTGAAAGGGTCATGGTCCTCGGCCTCCATGAATAAGCCCAGTAAAAGTATATTCAAAATAAAAAAAAAAAAATTGTATGATCTTCGAAACAAACGATAAAAATGAAGTAAATCCGATTTAAGTCGTTCTTAGAATTTCAGTCCTCGGCATTTCAGGTATCAATTTATGCGCGAAATAAGCCTTTTTCATAGGGTGCCTGGACAAGAGAGCGAAGCACCTTTTAAGGGATCACCCTGAGAAAAGAAACCAGTCACATCATGACGATAAAAAACAAAGTTGCGTGTTTCTCGCAAAATTTTTTTTACCATTTTTACACGTGGCAAAAAAGTTCATCGCCTTTACACGGGAAAATTGTGGCCTATACAAAATATGGAACTCAGCTTGTGACTCTTGGACGGACACCAAAATTTTTTATAATTAAAAGCCTCCTTCTTTGAATATTTATAAGAGATTTCAATTCACTGAGTAAAAGAAAGACCAATGGAGTCCTGTACTGTCTAGCAAATTGGTATACACTAAAAGAAACGCCCAAGCAGGTCTGGGAAAATATGAAGGATTTGTAGTCTTTTGTTTACATCACGTATTTCTTCACTTGTTTGACGTACGCAAATCTAATTCTATACACAACTCAGTTCGCAGAATATCACACGCTGAGTATAACGACCAAAGTGGTCATTATATACTAACCAGCAAAGTGCTTATCGCTTGTGAGAAAGTGGTGCCATGATTTAATTTTCTTATTTCAGCCTCCAATACTTTTTGGAAATTTTTCATTGAAATGTTGTATGAGAACAACCTCATTTGATTATTATTTTCAATGTAAAATATATTTTATTTAATATACGTATTACTTTAAATTTATTACTATGCATTTGCTTCGAAAGTTTAGTACAAACATACTTTTCGTGAGTTGTGTGAGTGCTGGAAGATTGCTAATATAAATCAGATAAATATTTTTTTTTCTCATAAAACTTGAAATATACATATAAATACATGTAATTCAAGGCCCCCAAAAATCAATTTTCTTAAATATTATAAAAGAAGATATTGCGGAAGAATAGGCAATAGATTTTTGTCTTTTTCTCTATTTGTAAATATTCCTGAAATAGTAAACAGATTCGGATTTTAATAGTCGTTTTTTAAAAGTAATTTTTCATATGATTTGAATTATTTATTGTTAAAATTGAATTATTTGTTAAGCTATGGTTTCTCATTTATATGATCAATTTTATAGCTATTATTTTCTGTTCATAATTCAAATTAAAAACGTATATTATAACTGAAAAAGCAATGTTTCACTCATGTTAGGCCACGAAGTAGTATAAGGAGATCCAACTCTAATACAAGGATACCCCCCATTTTTCCGTGCCCACTTCTTATAGCATACCCACAGCATACCAGATTAAGTATTGTAGCGCCTCTCATGAGAAAATTTGAAACTGTTGAAAACCAACGGCAAAACCTAGGTTATAACGGTCTTCCGCAAGAGGCGCTAGAATACGTTATCTGAAGTGCTATAGGATGTGGGCACGGAAAAATGGGGGTACAATTTTCTGAAATGGCCCATAGAGTTGGATCTCATTATACTACTTCGTGTATTAGGCCAATTCCGTTTCAAATCGGACAGATGTCAAGGTTAGGGTGTCAGAATAATTTAGTATTTGGATAGATAGTTCTCTGGTGGAAATAAAGGTAGATGTATTTCACAGTTGGATCGTAATTTTTTTTATTCCCCTCAATCATTCGATGATTACTTGCGAATTCTCAAAAATTGGCAGAATTTTTTCATAATGCAGTGTTTTCCGAACGAGCGTAGGTATTCAGGATTTTTCTTTTTTATTCGACGTCAGAATTCTTGTTCTTTTAATTCATCTATAAAAATTAAAATGATTTGAAAATCACAAAAGGGCGGCTGTTTTTATAAAATTCTTGATAGTGGGTTTTCTCAAAATCCCCACTTTAAAATTTTTAAATTTTTGTTTGAGAAATAGCTGAAAATATGTACAACATATTTCTAGACCTTCATTCTTAGTAAAACACTGTTCCACATTGAAAAAATTTATTTTTGAAAAATTAAATTTTCGAATTTTTATCGGGAACAACGAAGGGTACAAAAAAATGTTTAGATAAAAGTTTACACATCTAGAAATGTTTTACAAAAAATACCTCTTGCTCTTTTGTGATATACTTAAAAAATAAAGAAGAAGATTTCCAGGATAACCACACAATTTTTTTCAATATTTTTACAAAGTTTCGGCTAATATAAAAAAGGTATCCTATCAGTTTTATTCGGGCTAAAATGTTTTTTAGGGCTGGACATTTTTTTTCTTCGCACATACATGCAAAACCCTCGTTTGGCCACCGTTTACAGACATCGAAAATGGTCGATTCCGTATCGTGCGCGAAGGCGATGAGCAAAATCTCCAACATTGGTGAACAAAATCCTGTCCATGGTTACCAAAACATTTTGCTCGCCACTCTTACTACTAGCGCTATCTAGCGTCCTAAAAATTTACTAAGTTAACATCGTGTTGGGTCAGTAAGGTAATATTTGTTGCCTGTAAACTAGGGTGACCAGATGCCCAAGTGGAAAAAGGAGGACATAACCTCGCCACGCCCCCCCCGCCCAAAATAAGACCAAAATTAAATTATTTTTTTTTGGATTATCAATTTTTTAAATGTTTATTTGCTGACACATGCAATGAAATATAATTAATACATTCAATTACTTATCGAAATTAGCATATTTTCCAGAACATTTTATGAGAAAAAGGTAAATTTTGTCTTTTGACCAAAAAGGAGGACATTTTATGGGTTTTCCAAAGTTTAGGAGGACAGGAGGACAAGCAAGCGAAAAGTAGGACATGTCCTCCTAAATGAGGACGTCTGGTCACCCTATGTAAACAGTAGGCAATACCTGAGATCTCAGGTTCTGCATTGTAATTTGTGACCGAAACGAGATAATCCTCAAAGAATGTGGTACAGGAGAGACACTAGTTGACATATGGGAAAGAAATCAGTTAAGATGTTTCGGACATGTTGAAAGAATGAAAGATGAACGACTGACCAAACAAGTGTATACGGGTAAAGTAAATTACAGAATGCCCAGAGGTAGACCTTAATGAAACATTAATCCGAAGAGACATAATAAGCCATAGAAACGCGAGAGCTTGCATGAAAAAATGCATGGACGTGAAGGAAGCTAGAGAAGTACGCCAGGACAGAAAAGTGTGGCGACAAATAGTTTATAAACAGAGTTACATTAGAGTGATTGCTAGAGAGATTGATCAGAAGCCTGGGTCGGAGCAGTTTTGCGGAATTAACGTGTCATTTAAATAAATAACACGAGAATTCTATATTAATCTAAACAATCTATACCCCCTACCTCAGATTACTCCTTTCCTCACCGAGCAACTCACGCCAACCCCGAAAGGGAATCAGCTGAATGGTATAATAATAATATCACAAGATGGCCAACAGCCATACCACGCTGAAAAAACCAGTTCTCGTCGGATCACTGAAGTAAAGCAGTGTTGGGCGCGGTTAGTACTTGGATGGTTGACCATTCGAGAATACTGCATGCTGTTGGCACATCGTGGGTGTGGTGAGCCCACACTTTTAGTTATTTACTACAAGAAACTATCCACCTAGAAACACTACCCGAATCGGGTAGTGTCACGGATACCCTGAAAGGGAAATGGCTTAATGGTATACTACTACTACTACAAGACAGTAAAGGATATAAAAAATCTAATTCTTAATTAAATTATTAATTTTATTAATAATTAGTCACTCTTGATTTTTCTCAGTGCATAGTACTGAAATGTTTACTGGCGAGTAATATTATTAATGTTACTGTATACATTTCTTCTTTTTCTAATATAATGAAGGAAGTCGCTTCCATCCAAAGAATTTTTATTTTCTTCTTATACAAAATATGAAAATTTTCAATTTCAACCAATGAAAAGAAGAGGAAATAATATTCAATAATATTATTCAGAAATTACATGATTAACGTCAAAAAATTATTATTATTCTAATAAAAGAGAAAGTTAAAATAATCCTTAAGAATAAATACAGTGAACTCTTGCTTATTCCAAGGCGCACACATTCCAAGGCTTACCTATTCTAAATCCCCCATGCTGGGATATTGCAAGTACACTGAGAAAAATGGATTATACGAACTGGATAATAGAATTAAAGAATAATACACCGTATAGAAAAGTATATTAGTGCGTATAATCTATAATATTTTTGTAATATATGAAGATGTTACCAAATATAATCTCTAGATGTTAAATTCTTATAATCTTCAGGCATTAAATTGTAACATCTCAGATTTTAAAATATCAGGCGTCTGTGTAGTCTCAGATGGTACGTCGCATCGTGGCGCGTGTCATATGCATCCGTTTGCATTAAAACAAGTAATAATTAGGTTATAAAATGATTATTAGTGCTAAATCACACGTGATTTAGATTTAGAAAATCGGTAAGTTTATATTTCTTTTCATTACACATCACTGCCACTTGTACAAGTGCAGAAACTTAGCCTCCTTTACTTTCGTTTTTGTAGTCTCATGATAGCCACTTTCCTGCTTATTGTGTGTTTAAAAAATTGAAATTTGTTTCCAGTTCTACTTCCGAGCTCGTCTATCAAAATTTTGTATAGGTTTATAAATACTTTTGCAAAAATTATTATATATATTTGAGGTTATCTAATGGACCAGGATTCTAATATGGATATTAGATTTTAAAATCTTGGATTATAGATTTTATTATCTCAGATTATAATGTTTAACAATCCAAGATATTATCCTGTAATATCTATTTCTTAATATTTATAGATTGTAGTTCTAATAATCTGGATCGCTGTCCCATAGTTAATAGTCCAAGATTATATCCGGTAACATTTTTTTTATTACCGGGTATAATCCATTTTTCTCAGTGTATAGCGCAGTTCTGTCACCTCCCACGGTCATGGGAATGCATACGATTTTTTTTTGTTCCATTCTTTTGTCGATTGACGACCTTTCAGTGTCACGAAATAAAATAGCCAAAATTTGAGGTTAGTGTATCAGATCGATTTGATCAGAATCGGGTACCTCAAATTTCGGATAGTTGATTGGGTTTCGTGAAACTAAAACGTCTTCAACCGATGAAAGGATGGAACAGAATTATGCGAATGCATTCTACACTTGAAAAATATTACTATTCAGACACTTATAACTTACTTTTTCGTTTAGACTGTTTCCTCCAAAAAGGCGTATGCATTCCCATGTCAAGATGTACCAACTATGCTAACCCTCCTCACATTTCCACCTATCCTTTCATGACCGTGACATTGACAATTCATGCTACAAAACTAAATATTCCGCGAAATATTGGAGTCGTTTTTCGATTCTATTATATCGATTTTTAGTTGGCAGATTGTACTATTTTAAGGAAATGTTATATTTGTAACGCCGCACGTCAACAAAAACACTTGAAGAACACTGGCATGCATGATGCGCAAATGCAAGGCCGCACACATGCTTACAGCGCGCGCATCAATACAGAGCTGCTGCAGCCAATGAACTTCGCTAGACAAAATCACCCTACGACTTGCGGTAGAGGTGGGGGCCCCTCCAGCCTTGAAATACCCAAATGCTTACGTTTCGCGGCCCTTGGAATAGGCAAGAGTTCACTGTATAATGAAATCATGGAAAACATTTATTTATTTATGTTCCTTCTTCAATCTAATGTCGTAACCATCTTTATTGCTCACTGGCGACTGTGAACATAGATTTTTCCAGACTGTATGGGACTTCATAATTTTTGAAATTACTACTACGCCCAACATTATTCTGCACTATTTACTAAATACGCAGTTAGATTTGTTGATCTAATTTTCTATATTTGGCGAAAGATTAAACAAATAAATAGGAAGTAATTTGTAATTTGTAATTTATTGAAAAAGTCCCTAGGGCTAAATAGCCCTCTAAGGAACAAAATATACATCATAATATTCTTAAAACTAGGATCGTGGCACAGTAACTGAACATGTGTATTTAACAGTAAATTAATACTATCAATTAATATTAAACATAGGCCGTTAGAATCAAAATGTTATAGGTTGAAGTACATAGTAGTGTTGTAATTATACGATATGTGCTTAATAAAATCAGAAACTACATTTGTACTGAAAGGTCATCATAATACTAAATTTATTACCAATGGGTAATTTCAAGTAAATTATTTGAATAATTGAATAAATACTTGAAAAATTCAATTTTAAAATGATAATAAGAGGGCGCTTCCCTGATAATTAGTGGTATTCTATTCCATAGACGTGCCCCTCTAACCATAAACGATCTTTGGAGTTTACATGTTCTGTGCTTTGGTATTTTTAAAGCTAAGTTCCTCTCACGGAGTCTGGCATAATTGGGATGATTTTTATCAACAAAAGTAAATATTCACGTAAATACTGAGGAGCTTCATTTATAGATATTGTAAAGAGCAAATTGCCCATAAAAAATTGTCTTCTTTTAGCCACGGGCAAAAACCCAGCTCTCTCCCGATAGAGAGTAATATGTTCACTTTTTGGTAAATTGTATATAAAACGGATACATGCATTTAGTGCCCGTTCTAGCTTTCCATTCAGTTCGTCCGTTATATCATCATAAGCAATACATCCGTAATCGAAGAACGGTAGCATTAAACTCTTAACTAGTAGAATCCTAGTTGAGGTAGGTAAGGAGTCTTTGTTTTTATTTAATTGCTGTAGAATTCTGTAAGTGTTCCGAGAAATAGCCATTACATGCTCTTTCCAAGACAGAGTACGGTTGAGCAAGTATCCTAAATCCTTGACCGATTCTTGAAAAACAATAGTAACATTACCAACCCTTAAAGGAGGGAGGTGAGCGAGTGCATCCACAGAGGGAGAAGCCGAAGTCCCAATAATAATAGCGTTAGTTTTAGCTGGATTTAAAGCAAGACCGTTATTTTCAGCCCAAAGCACCACCCGATCTATGTCCTCTTGGATCTGACTGAGAAGTCTATTCAATTCTGCAACAGGTCCGGAAAGGTACAATTTGAAGTCATCTGCGTATTTAAGATACTTACAAAATTTTAGATCACTTCCAAGATCAGAGGTATACAAGTTAAAAAGCGTAGGTGCAAGTGTGGATCCCTGCGGAACTCCACTCTTAACTTCCACCCATTCAGACATATCAGCATTACTAGTCTTTACACTTTGTGAACGATTACTTAAATAGGAGGCAAACCACTTTATTACTGAATTGGACATTTTGAAAGATTTGAGTTTTTGTAAAAGTAAACTGTGGTTCACTGTGTCAAAAGCCTTAGAAAAATCAAAAAGTACCACAACCGTAATCTCTTTTTTATGGATCGCCAGCTTAACATCAGTAGTGATTTTTAGGGACGCTGTGAGTGTACTATGTTTGGCTCTGAAGCCCGATTGCATAGGGTCTAATAATTTATTATTAGCTAGAAAATTTGTTAGTTGTCTGTGCACCATCCGTTCAAGTGGCTTTGATAACACATTAAGGATAGAAATTGGCCGGAAGTCTTTAGTGGAAGTAGGACTGGTGATTTTAGGTATCGGTTGTATTAGTGCCTTTTTCCATATATTTGGAAAAATACCACTTTGTAAAGATGCATTATAAATCTCCAATAATATTGGGAAGATAACTGGAAGAGCTAACCGGATAATTTTTATCGATATTCCATCCATACCGATCGCATTAGAATTAAAAATATAGAAAAAAAAGGAAGTAAAAATATAGAAAACTTTTAGGAAACGGAATCAATGCTCTGAATCAGCGGTGTAGACAGGAAGGGTTCAACCCCTATCCCCGTAATTTTAGAACCCTGTATACTAGGGTAGTGCAAATTTATACCTGTAAAAATTCGACTCCATTTTTAGAGATCGATCACCCTCAATTTTTTTGTTTTCCCGAAAAAGAAATTTCGTATTTTTATATTCTCATCATAATGAGAAGGTATCAGTTTCATGTGAAAACTGACTATCGCGAATTTTTTTAAATCCCCACGTTTCGAGACCCCCTCAATTCGAAAAAAACAGGTTTTACGATGGTGTCTGTCTTTCGTCGTCGTTGTTACCCTTGTTGTCGTTGTCGTCGTCTGTGGACCGGACAACTTTTAAAGACAGGTCCACAATGAGCCCTAATAGCACGGAACGTTCACGGAACGTGTAAAATGTCCGCCGCTTGGGAAGGTTCCAGGAACGTCCCAAACATAAATTAACGTTATTGTTATTATTATCAATAAATATCGCGTAAACCGTAAGTGATAGGTCAAAATCGATGTCAGCTTATGATACGGATATCATATCATAGTGTAGTATATGCGGCACTCAAAATAAAAAAATAACATCCATTCTTACCTATCTCTCACGGTTTACGAGATAATTGTTGTTAAAAATAACAATAATGGAAGGTTCCCCCCAGGTCCCAGTGGAACGTTCCTGGAACTTTGCTAAGGGGCGGACATTTTACACGTTCCGGGAACGTTCCGTGCTATTATGGAGATTTGTAAACGCCGACGTTCGAATATACATGCATATCGTACACCAGACATGCCCAACTCGGGGAAATTCCCTGCGAGAACACATGTTCCGCGTACCCTACTCTTTCTCCTAGAGAGCGAGAGATGTGGTAGACGCATGCGCGTGGTGGATCCGTACGTACGCGTCTACCACGCGCATGCGTCTACCTCATCTCTCGCTCTCTAGGAGAAAGAGTAGGGTACGCGGAACATGTGTTCTCGCAGGGAATTTCCCCGAGTTGGGCATGTCTGTCGTACACCATACGCACGTTGTTACCAACGGTCGCAGCGAGAAAACGAAAAATTAGAAACGGCAAAACTGCTCGGATAGTTGGCAACAACGTGCGTATGACGTCCAATACGCATACAGGTTCGAACGTCGACGTTTGCGAATTTCATTGTGGACCTACCCTCAAGGACTAATCAGGGTAGGTTGCGCTTTAGCACACGTTTTAAGTTGCCAAAAACAAAGGTCGAGTTCTTTAAACGGCATTCTTCACCAACGATTTTGGGTTTAACCACAAAAAAATGAAAAATAAAAAATTCCATTTTGCGGTCAAACTATGCAATATACGAAAAAAGATGACTTGACAAGAATTGTGCACCCAAAAAAGATCTAAAAATTTTTTATTAATCACTTTTTGATAGGACGTGTAGTTTCTTTTTCAATCGTAAAAAATATGATTGAAAATTAAAAAACGAACGGTTGCGAAAAAATCATTGAAGCTTGCAGGATTTGGCTGCAAATGTATTAAAATGTTAATATTAAAAAAATACGTTAGTTATTATGTACAAATGAAAACTTTATTTTAATAATAGTCAGGCGGATAATGCGGCCCGGGCGACCATTTTAATGCTAAAGTGCCGATATTCTGAAAATTTCATCTTTAGATATAGCTTTGGTTTCTATTTATACGCGAGCTACAACCTCCAGATTTTTTAGATAAGTGCAAATAAATATAGATACCTCATTTTGATAAGAATATGTACTGAATTTTAGACAAATTTTTTCAATTTTCAGTGATAAAATATAGAGCGCGCCGCATTAGTCAACTAGGTAGGATAACTTGGCGCTCAAACACTTTTCGGAAAACTTCGTTCCTGAAGTCTGCGTTGACAGTAAGTTTTAGTCTCTTACCCCACCTCGAACGAGAATGCACATTGCACTCAAGTCACGTCGTCTTCTCATAGTACGCAAATAAAGTCTTGATCCTTTACTTAAATCAACCTAATTTCAGTAATTAATTTGAAAACCCCACTTAGTGCGTGAATAATTATTATTTCAAATTGAAGTATAGTGCTGCATATTCATTTTTCCTTTCTTCCTTTCTTACCTTAATGGCCATCAATGATTGAAACTCTACCCTAATCTCCTGGCGAAAATGTGTTAACTTGATTTGACTTTTAAACTTAACCGTATTCTTCACGATGAGCCTTAAAACGCAAATCAAGTTACCAGTTTCTCGCCTAGAGCAACATTTTTTACCTCATCTGTGACCGGATTATCCGGCCGCATCCCGGCCAGTTTTTCTCGGCCGGCGCCCGGTTAAAACTGGGACTATCCGGCCGGATTCCGGTTTCGCTTTCTACACGGGTTAGGCATATTTAAAATAAGTTGGATTATTAGCAATTAAAAGAATAATAATTAATAAACTTTGCCATGTAAATTTGTACCTATAAAATGTTCTATTTTATTGAAACATGTATTTTTGTAAAGGAAGTGGGTTACGACCTTCCAAACGCTTAACCCTACAATCTGTTTTTGCCTCTCCTGTAAAATTTCATTTTTGTGGCTTACGACTTTATGCAACTGGATGGACGAATCTATATATATATATATATATATATATATGTGTGTGTTTAATTGCCCACAACAAATAACATGGTGTAAAATGGAGGTGAAACTTTTTCTAATCAACTAGGTTATTGCGTAATTCATTTTCAAATAAAGCAGCTGTTATACTTGTACGCATTTTTACTACACAATATTACTCAAAATTTGCAGTGCATACTAAAAAAAAAAGGATTTTCTTTTTAATTTATTTCTGTCTCTTGTATATAATAGTACTGCAAACTCTTAGTTAGTCACTTAATTCAAAAAGTAAGACTTTCTTAATTCTAAACATATTTTTAATATTTCACAATGATGAATCGAGTACAATAATGACAATATTTTATGAAAATAGTGCCTCAGGGCATTATGTATAATGTCTTTGGAAATATTTTTTTTTCATTGCTTGACTTTTTGGTAACAGCATACACAGCGAGAATTTATAGCTTGCATTTACTTAAGTTTTAGTCGCGAAAAATAGTGACCTCTGATTAGGTATAGTATACGAAGTGTCTTAGACACACTGAAAATATTGGATCTGCGCTCACCGATTTTCGGTGAACCTAAACCGGCCTTTCTAGCTTCCCTAGATTCACACAAAATATTTGTTCTACGGTCACCCGATTTCGCTGAACCTAGACGCAGCCTTGGGTATATATGCAATTGCGCTTTATCATCGTTTTTTTCTATGCCACGTGATTATGCACAATGCACGGTAGATTGCTTTTTACTTGTACTTTTTTCATTTAGTGGAGACATGGTTATAGCACGTGAATTTATTCATAAATCAGGTTTGCAAGGATAGGAGTCAATCCAGCTTCATGGTCAATTTTTATTACTTTCTACATGTTATTTATGCACATTAGTCAATTCTGTACATATTTGCTTCCATATTGATTGGTTTAAGGAATAAAGACAGTCGTTAAATTTTTTTTCCGACTCAGACATGAAAAAGTGGCTTTTTGATGACTTTTATTGTTAGTCCATCAAATGGAACTTTATACTGCTATAACTTCACAACTGTCCTAAAAAAATCACTAAATTATTCTAAACTTAACAAAACATTGCAGCGATTCTTGCATGCGTAGTGCTCGCATTGTGCCCTCACTTCATGCTCGCATTTTGGATATTTAGAGATCTTTCTTGCAGGAAGAGTTGAGTCAGTATGTTCGAGGAGCTAATCGGAATCGCACATAAGGCTATATCATTCTTACCGGAACCTACAATACCAACATTCTTGTGGAACCTCTCACGTCCACGCGAAATGAGGTATCTAGTTGAAAATGTAGGAAATTAAATAAAATATACTAAGAAACGTTTTTATGGCGCTAAATTTTTAGAATTACAAAAAGTTTATTTTTGAAAAACATTTAATTGATAATTCTAAAATTTAGGACTAATGTAAACATTCATTTGTGCTCTTTATTAAATTGGACAAATTTTCAACTCAACGTCTCATTTCGTGTGGACACAAGCTGTTCTAAAATAAAATATGGGTAAGGTAAGAATCGGGTAAGTAGTCTGCAAAAAACCTCAGATTGAAACGTATTCA
The DNA here is from genome assembly GCA_932195095.1 of Andricus curvator. NCBI lineage: Eukaryota > Metazoa > Arthropoda > Insecta > Hymenoptera > Cynipidae > Andricus > Andricus curvator. Next base: position 171,172 of record CAKNYM010050409.1, read on the forward strand.
AAAATATTGCACTTTGAATGCAATGTTGTTGAAAAGCAGATTTCTAGAGAATATCTCGTGAATGCGATTCAATACTTAGCAATCGCATATTTTTTGCTTCGCATTAAATCGCATTCAACAGCATTGAGACAAATTCTGTTTTGCATTCAATCTTAATAAAACATATTAGAACTCTCGCATTACAAAATTCTTAGTAAAAGTATTAGTAAAGTTTCAGTAGTGTTAGTATTATGAGTACTAATAAAAGTATTAATAATATTTATAGTCTCTTGTAACAGGCTGCTTTTTGTGGAATTCTTTTTACAAATAGAATAATCTAATTATGGTAACTGTTTTGTTTTGGTGCAACAACCCAACTCAGTAATCTCATTCGAAAACCCATTTATTGTAGTAATACAATAGAAATATATAAAATAATAATAAAGTATTTATACATTTTCTCTAAATGATGGTATTAAATCTTGAATTCTGACAATTTTATTTTCCAAGCATAAGCGTTAAAGAAAATAGTGAAAAGTACGGAGGAATAAAGTTCCACAAAAAGCAGCCTGCTATAAGAGACCATAACTTATGTTCCGTATTTTGTGAACTTTTTTTTTTGCTTCTTAGAAGTTTTACGTAAAATGTACTAGAAACTTACAATCGAAAAAACTGATATCTTCCACACATTTTTCAAAATCAAAGAGGGAGCAGAATGTCAATCAATATTAATCACGAAGGAACTTTTTTTGGAAGAAAAATTAAAGGTTTTTAGCACAGAAAACTTTACTTATTACCTGTCCTTTTCGAAAAAAATTACATGAATTTATCCAATAAAAACAAATATCGAATTATTCCAAAAAGTGGTCTAACGATTTTTTTCATATTTGGTAGAAATACGCAGGAGGCATCCCCAAAACATAATTTCTAGGGTACAAACTTGAGCCTGCTCTTTTAAGTGAATCTTGGTTCTAAGGAGACGCACTCGTCCGACCGTACAAATGGCGACAAATCTCAATCTGAATTGATCCAATCCGTCAGATCGTACGAATTTCGGATTCTACAGGATAATATTTCGAATTAATTTCGGACACTACCGGATAACATTCAGATGACAAAAGCCGGGCTACGTCGTGGACAACTTTGAATAAATTTCGGAATCCGGAATTTATTCGAAATTTTTAGCATGGTTATCTCAACTTTTATGAAAATACGTAAATACCTTGAATTTTTTTACTCTTGGTGGTCTCCTAACTTATAGTGCAGCACCTCAATTTGTAATAGGCGAGAAAACTGAGAGGAAAATGTATGCATTACACTGTTAGAAAAATCTCTACTGAATTTAGTATACATGTAATGGAAGCAAAAATGCGCAATATGAAATTAAATTTAGTATACCAGCGTACAGTAAATTTAGTATATTTATACTGAATTTAGTACACGCGTACACTAAATTTCTTATACGTGTATACTAAATTCAGTATGAATATACTACATTTACTGTACGCTGGTATACTAAATTTAATTTCATGTTATGCATTCTTGCTTCCATTACATGTATACTAAATTTAGTAGAGATTTTTCTAAGAGTGTAGTTGGTATACATACCAATACATGCGAAATTGATTAATTAATTAAAAGATTGAAAGATAAGCAAGTGTGTTTTACAATAAACTTGTCACGTGTTTCATCAAAAATTACACTCATCAGATTCGGAATAATAAAATTGCTATTCAGTTTCCGCATTTTTGTGTCAAAAAATAAATATTTTTCGCTAGAACTGTGTAAATCGATAAGAAACATAACGAGGAGGATAAAAAGCTTATTTTTGTTTGAATAATTGAAGAAAAGATAATTTTTGCGTTATTGACGTCATCATTTTTAATTGTTTAAACAAGAGATAGGCTACTTACATTCGTTTTTATGCTTCTTACTATTTCCCAAAGTTTGAAAAAAAGTATTTATTATTGTGGACACAAATATGCGGAAGATAAATTGTTCATAATTATGGTATAAATATCACGTGTTCTGAGGTGTACAATATTGATCTACATATCGCAAATGAAACAGGTATTTCTCAAAATCACCTCTTATTATTCTTTTTCGTATCTGAGACTCGCAAAAGTATCGATGATGACACCAAAAACGAGATTCAGAATGATAATTATCACTATTGAGAAGAACAGCAAATCAGAAAAGAGTCGGACGACGAACAGTGTTTCCTGAAACGTGAATAGAGTTAGAAACTGAAGACTGGAAATTATAAAGTTTAACATACTATTAAAGTTTAAATGACCGTCAAAGGTGAGGATTGCTACAAGATTACAATTTTTCAATTTCATGTGAATTTTGCAAGTAAAATCTACAAAGTGTTTCAATAATTTCAAGAGCGAACTTTATTGGACTCGAACTTAAATCTTAAAATACACATTCCTGAGATTTTCCAAATAATATATGTATTTAAAACTTACAAAGTTCTGAGGTAATAGTTTGAACCCTTGGAAATATTCAAATGTAACCATTTTTTCATTCAAATACATATTAAAATCTATGAAAAACAGAAAAAAACGTTAAAATATTCACAAAAATAATTAAATTTCAAAATGTTAAAAATTTAATATTTTATGTTTTCAATTTTAATTAATTTGTACATTGAAACCCTCTGAGTGCACTAATGTCGAAATCTACGATAATATGAAATCTTCGCGAATAAGAGTCGATGATTTTAAAAGGTCTCTAAAGGTTTGCAGTTTTTGACATTTTCAATGAGAAATTTACATTTCTCCTTCAAGATATGCAAATCATAATATTTTATCTGCTAATGGTAAACTTTGTATTTTCCTTTGATGAAAAAATAGAAATTGTTTAGAAGTACACTATCTGTACCTTTAGAAGAGCGTTTTAGATTCTGGTAATGGGAGTGATATTATTGTTCTATAAAGCGAAAATACGGTGTTCAATACTTACCTTATTTATAAGATTCTACGTAATGCGCCATTTCCATATCTTCCTTGTAGGATAGAACACAACAAATATTGACAACGGCAAGTCTATAACCTCATATGGTAAAATAATAAGTCACACATTTATTATAATTTACGTCAAGACAAAATTTGTAAATAATTCAATAAAGACTTTTAAGGAAAATTTCAAAATTATTATCAATTCTTGAAGTATCAAATGAAATAGTTTTATTAAACAAAAAATTTATTATTTATTTTAATGACAATTATATTATCGCATTCGCCAATCATTCGGGCGTTTCAATAAAAAAAGAAAGCTTGAAAATCGCAACTTGCATTTCTTATTCAAATGTAAAAAACCCACCAAGAAAGGTGGTAGCACCATACGGATGCCGTGTTTACCGACAGTACATTTTGGCAGCACGATCAAGCCATAGAGCACTAGAGCACTTTAACCTAGAACTAGTTATCTCGGATTTACTGTATTTCTAGAACTGATGGCCCCCGCAGTTTTGTGATGAGAAGAGCCGTGGGGCCGAAAGGGAGGATGTGCTCAGTCAAGCGTGATAAACAGCCTGAGGGCCGCCCCCTCAGCGCGTTGGTTGCATCAGGTTGCGTCAGCGTCCAAATCCAACAGAAATAATTCACGCGACCCTGTGCCTGTTTACGTTTAGATGCCCTGGAAACATTATCAAGGCCAATGCAAGCCATGCCCAAATCCTTAATTCAATCCAGGTTTCAGTGTACTTGCCGGAATTCAAAAATATGAGAGAAAACAAAGTTTTCATATTTTTGAATATACAAAAACGATCGAAGAAAGTTTCACTTCATGATCTCTTTTGATTTCTTGAGGTTTTATTTATTTTACTTGCCCGAAGTCCGGCTACCGCGATGCCCGCCCTTCCGGAGCGCGGAAATTGTTGCAAAGTGCCATTTAAAAACCTTAATCTGTATTTATCAATTCTTCGTGCAAAATTTGAGCATATCATCGTCATTAGTGCGGTTCGCGTCAAAAATATAATGCATTACCGACAAAACTCAATACAAAAAAGGATTACTAGGTGGCATTGGGTTCGATCAATATTATTCTTTATTGATCTATCTGGCTCACTATTGACCAAGCTCGGTCAACTATGTGGGAAATAAATGGCGATATTCAGCGCAAAATAAGAAATTAAAGATAATTAGCCTTCTACTTCCCATTTTACGTTTCTCATTCACTGCATTTTGCCTTTATTTTAAGTGGAAAAAAATGTCATATGTGCATCATGCAGTGACAGCAAGTGACAACAACAAATGACAACATACAATTGACAACATACAATTTGCCGCGCATGCGCTTTTTACACGAGTTTGCGCTATCTGCGATGGGCAGGATAACTAATGTCGCACCCCTCACTGCCCCTCCGTCCCCGCGCCATGGTCCTAAAAATTCGTCATTTCTCCCTACAAAGTTTACCGAGCCTGCTATTGACACACTTTCAGAGATGGAAATGTAATTTACCCTAGGTAATTTACGTGGTTTTCTACAGTAATTCACTATGTAATTTACGTCAAAAACTCTAAATTCGTGGTGGTGGGAGGGTTTTCTACGTAGATTATATGTGATTTACGCAAAAAACTTTGAATGACGCGTCTCTTCACAACTCTGGACACCACGCGTGGTTCAGTAATTATTTTGAGTGACTCACTTATGAAATTAACACATCTCTATCTTACTGACACGCTTAATACTTCTCGAGGAACTTCTGGGAAAAAAATTATAGGTATAAGTCGAAAAGACATAGTAGAATACGCGCACAATATGAATCTACGCGTATTAACTTTTCCCGGCCTAATAGCCTATTTATATTGAACCATATGTATGTAGTCCTAATGTTCTATGGCTCACTATGTCGTTACCCTATAGTAATCAATTCTTGAAGCAATTGGAAAATGTCAGCGAAGTAAAATATTGCTCTTAACACCTAATTTCACATTTATCGCAGAAGAAAGTGAATTCTCTAGATTTATTGGAGTAAAAATTGTTCAAACAAATAAAAATTGTTCAAAAAGTATGAATTTGTTAAAAAGTGGAATCGTAGCATTATAATAAAGTAAATATATACTTAGAAGTGACACAGTAAACCAAATTTAAAACCAAACTACAATTTTCTTTCTTTTTTAAGAAAAAATTTACAAGTAAATAATAATAATCTATTGTTTCAATAATTCTAAAATGCTTGTAATGAAAATTGTTTCGTTTAATTTATGACAATATCTAATTACCTGATTAATCGTAAAAAAGGTACCTCTAATGATTTGATAGGAAAACAATTTCAAACAAAACGCATAGAAAAGTGAAACTAATTTTGTCGGAAACAAAAATCTTGTATTATTAATATTTCCGACTGTTAGGGCTAATGTGGCTTAGATGATTGAGCTCAAACTTGAAGTGAATTTTTATTTCCGAGCACCTCACAAAATGGGAAAAGTGAAGTTTTTGGACTACTTTGCTCGAGCCCTAAATGGCATCTTACAGTTGTTGAGGTGTAATGTACCTCTGCACGAAAAACAAATAATAGAAGCTGTTGACCGATACCAGCAAGATAAGAAAAAATGTTAATGAGCAAAATTGTTTATATTAAAAAGATGAACAAATTTTTTCAACACTATTTTTTGATAAGTTACATATTTTTCGTCTTATTCGTGAAAAATGCTATTAAAAATAAAAAAATTCATTTTTCGGCAAAACTATACAAGTTAAAAAAAATCTTCATAAGCGAAATTGTTCACTGTAAAAAAAGTTGGTGTGAATTTACATCCTGCGATGATGGAAATAATTCGATCGGTGTGGCACATAGTAAATAAGCAGAATTCTGTAAAAATAAATTTTTTTTTTCTTAACCTGCGTCCGCCGTAAAGAAATACATGCAGTACGTAAACTTTCCGTCGTCGACCGTGAAATTACGTACGGGTCGTAAATCATCACAAAAATTATCAGATGAGCCACTGTCCGAAATCTCCTTGAATTTTGTGTTCAGCTTTTATAATCGAAAAGATATTTCGAGGTTTAGTTCGCCAAAAACTTTTCGGTTATTCAAATTTCAATATTTTATTTTTTATTTTTGACTTAATCATAATGATTCCTGATTGGTAAATTTCCCTGACTTGACTCTGATTTGCAGGGTTTCTCTAACCTGTGGTCAGCTTGCTACTATTCACAACTGTCCACAGAGGTGAAAATATTTTAGAGCTATTTTCTGTATTTAAGGGAGAAAATGGAATGTAACCACTTGACAGTCTCAAAATTTATAAATCAAAGCGACATAACGTGCAAAACAACGTAAAAAAGAATGCAAACGAACGAAATGCGCACCCATTGGTAAGAGGCCGTTCGGGCGTCTCCGGAACGCATCGTTTGGCAAGAATTACACTCGCTAGTCCCGAATTGTCCAAATTTACGTCCTTCAAATAATTCTGCGGCGTTCGTCCGTGCGGACTTCCCATGTAGAAATTCCGATCGGGATTTGGAAGGGCCCCGGCTAGTTTTTCCTATTTCTGATCGGGCGCTGATCGGAAAAAATAGGGAGGGCCAGACTAGTTCTGTAACGCTGTTTTAGCCAGGCTCTATCTAGAACTTCTAACCAGATCCTAACAAGAATACCCTTCAACCGCCTGTCTAGACCCTCTCTGTTTTCCGGTACTTTCATCATTCAGCTATGATATAAATATATGTGACAAACGATTTATCAACAACAAAATGAATAAGAATATTTAAATACACACCAATTTTAGACCAATAATTTCAGAGCACTGTTAAAAAAATCTGATCGAAATTTAATATACATGTGAGTAAAGTCATTTGCACATACCGTACATTAATTTTAATATACCATCATGTTGTAAAATTAATATACATGTATATTAAAGTCGGTAAAACAGAATGCGTGAAAACAACAAGTCCTTTGATACCTTCAGATCTTGTCAAATTTTAAAAAATAAAGCAATAACCTTACATTCGTCGACTAAATTCTTACTTACAATTAAAGTGCAACGTACGGGTGGAATTATTCCTAAAATTCGCTGCGAATGTTAGAATTTTAACGTGAGTACAGGTGCTTGGAGGTTAGGTTTCTTAATTATTTGTTTAGTTGAACTTGTCTCTGAAAAACCAGTGTAGTTTACATTCATCTAGGAGAAAATATTCTTTTCGATCATTTATAATTGAAAATTGCTGCCAAAATTGTTTTTAATTTTTGTAAAGTGCAAATATCGGACTTTTCTGATAAGTGATCAATATGCGGTATATGAAATTTAATAACATAGTCTCTTAATGGCGATTCCGTATACCTAGGTTTTAGATTTAATATACAAATGTATATTAAATGTATATTAAAATTGCAAACATTTTTAACAGTGAGGTTTATATATTGTTATTTAAAAACCGTTTTTTGCATATATATATATATTTATATCACACAATATCTGAATATTGAACATTTGCACTCTAATGTGCCAAATGATTATTTTAATTATTTTTCACTGGGTTTCACATACACAGCACAAATTTAACTGCTTTCCTTATATTTCACGTATTAAAAACAATTTTATCTTCATTTTAAACAAAGTAAAGTTATTGTGAAAGGTGAAAAAATAAATTACCCAAATTTTTTTGGTTATATTCACACACCCCATTCAGTATTATAATAAATAGAATTTAAAAAAACTACTTCTTGAATTTTATTTAATAAAAATTTACGTGGTGTTTTTTTCAATAAAAACACGTGTTGATAATCATTAAAAACTCGGATGCTTCAGATGAAAATAAATTTCAGTTTGCTATCACGTGTTGTTGGGGCAGCCATTCGCCTGTTTACTAAAGCCTAATTTAGTGCATACAAACTTCTGAAGATGGCACTGCATCATATGTACTGCAGCGCCATCTTCAGAAAGTTTATCTGGGGTATGCTGACTAAGGCCCGACCAGTGCCTGACTAGAATTTTTTGGTTCTTTCATCTAAATCAGGAACCAACTAAAGCCTGGCTCAAATACAAGATCAGGGCCTAACTAGATGTACATAGTTTTTCTAGTTATACGGAATAAAAAATCTTAGCAGTGCCTTAAAGGGTCCTGATTAGAACATAATAGTCCAGTTGTTCTAGTGAGATTCTGACTACCGCCCTAAATTAAATGGGGACAAATGGGGCGGTTTCTACATGGGTTACTCCCTCTCCATAGAAAAGCACACATCGTCAAAATTTAAATACACTTTCGTAGACTTAAAGTCCCAAGTAAATTTATCACCTTACGTAAACTTATTATGTCCCACGCCGATCAAATAATTTCCATCATCGGACGTAGTAATTTTACAGTCGACTGCAAATAGAACAACATTCGTTCTATTTTCACATTGTTACCTGAAGTAAAATAACACTAGATTCCAAATAAGTACTGCAGTATCGTAAATTAATCAGGTTATACACTGTAATTTAAAAATACATTGCACGTATAATTACTAGCTGATTGTAAATATCACCAAAGCTTTCTTTACAGTGTTCATATTAAAAAGATGAACCAATTTTGTTGATACTATTTTTTGAAGGTAAATATTTTTTGTTTTATATGTGGAATATATTATTAAATATGAGAAATTCCATTATTCGGAATAACTATACAAGATAAGAAAAAAATGTTCATAAGCAAAATTGTTCATATTAAAAAAATGAATAAATTCTGTTCATACTATTTTTTTAAATATAGTTGTCTGTGAATAAAACAAACACTGTTTGACCAGAAATGGAATTTTCGATTGTTTGGTATCATTTTTAGTAAGTTAAGCCAAAACTTTTTCTTAAGCAATTAGGCGTTTTTCTTTGGACTTTAAAAAAGTGTGCAGGTATTTCAATGAGAATATGTTCCTTAAGGACGATGAAGCCTTGAGTAAATAAACTTCCTTTTTAATCAAAAACCGAAAGAAGCCAAGCGCGAAGTTCGAGGCAAAAAGTATCCGAGCGTAGCTCGAGATACAACAACCGCGCGCCCTAGGCGCGCTCAAACTTGCGAGCGAAGCCCGTGGTTAGAATGTGCCCGCGATGCGGGCAGATTTTTGTTTTATATTTTTATAATGATCAAGTACATACCATATTGGATAATAATTATTTTAATGACTAATATAATCAACATGATTATAACCTAAAGTTTAATTCACGAAGACTGTAGAATCTTGTAACTATAAGTAATTGAGAATGATTTTTGAAATGTGTTTCTAATTTTTAGTCATGCGATTATTCACCTTATATTTTTACTTCAAAAGTCTCTTCCACTAAGAATATACTACGTAATTTGTATTCCAAACGTGAAACAAAAATAATAGATAATTACAAACAACCTATTAAAATTACATTTAAAAGTAATTTTTAACTGAGAGAAAAGTTAAACATATTTTCCTTAAAATATAATCTGTATTGGATAATTGATTTTAATGAATAATATGATTAAAATGTGTAACTTCAAGTTTAATTCTCTAATACTCTACAATATTGATTATTAAGTAATTAAAAATACATTAGATTACACTTCCGTCGGAAATTTTCGGTACGACGAGACCGAGTAGTATTAAAAATCACTGCTTATTTTGAAACGTGATTACTTGTTCAAAAACGGAGCGAGCAGCTTTTTAAACACAATTTTCGAAAGCTTATTGAATTTCGCGGCGATTGACCTCTAATAGAGATATTTTTGACTTTTTGAAGGGAATAGACCACGTGAGCAGTTTAAAAAGATTTCAAGAATTTCTCGAATTTTTTTACCTCGAATTCAACTTCTGGCAAAACCTAGACAAGTTACAGCAAATATTTGAAATTAATACCTCACTGTACTTAAAGTCTTATCTTTAATTTGAGACGATAAAACTTTCAAAATCTTCACGGCTTCTCGAAATAAAACTAAAAATATCCATGCGTGTCTGCGCCGAGTTTCAGTCGCTCAAGCAGCTAGGATGGTCAACAGCGGTGATCGCCGACTGAAACTCGACGCAGACACGCTTGCACATTTTTAACCATATCTTGGGAATCCGTGAATATTTTCAATGTTTGGTCAGCCTGAATTTATTCTAAGATTTAAAATATTATGTCCTGTCAATTTCAGTTTTTTTCCACAAGTTTCTTAGGTCACAGCACGAGTTGAAGTTAAGGAACAAAATCTGAGAAATTCACGGTGGTCGCCGCTCTCGCGGCCGACAGCGGTAATTGCCGACTAAAACTTGACATTTGAGACTTGCTGATTTTTGCTACAACTTTCTTAGGTTTTGCCAGAAGTCGGAGTCGAGGTACAAAATTCGAGAAATTCTTGCATTTTTTTAAAACTTCTCTCGTGGTCTATTCTCTTGAAAGAGTCCGAAATATCTCCATTAGAGGTCTCTCGACGCGGAATTTAATAAACTTTCCAACGGTTCTTCAAAAAAGTTTCTCGCTCTTTTTTTGAACGAGTTTATCGCATTTTAAAGTCGGCAGTAATTTTTAATACTACTCGCGCTGATCATACGGACAATTTTCGACGTAGTGTACATAATTCACAATTAAAAAAAAGTGAAATATGCCTCAAAACAAACCCACGGAAGAAACGAGGGAAAGAAAACGCCGCAAAATAATACATTCTTACTAGGATTAAATACAAAATTATAGTAGAAATATGATACAATAATGTATGTATGTATTATTCTTTATTTAATATTAATGTCTAAGGCTTAAGACGGTTATTATTATTTATTATTTATCATTATTATTCTCCCACTAAGCCATTTCCCTTTCGGGGTAAGCGTGACTCGCTCGGTTGGAAAATAGTAATGTGGGGAAGGAGGTATAGATTTTTCAGATTGATCTAGAATTTTCGTGTTATTTATTTAAATAATAATACGTTCGTTCCGCAATACTGTTCCGACCCAGGTTGCTGATCAATCTCTCTAGCGATCACCCCAAGTGAAGAGCCTCACAAGGTTGTTATGTGAGGTTCCCCACTCGGGCCCATTAGTATCCAAGGTCAATTGTTTCAGGCGCCATTCACTCCACTGACACTCTCCTTATAAACTATTTTCGCCACGCTTTTCTGTCCTGGCATACTTCTCTAGCTTCCTTCACGTCCAGCATTTTTTTATGCAAGCTCTCCTGCTTCTATGGCTTCTTATGTCTTTTCGGATCAAGGTCTCATTCAAACATTCTAACCATTCTTTCCACGGTCTGCCTCTGGGCATACTGCCATTTACTTTACCTTTATACACTTGTTTCGTTACTCGTTCATCTTTCATTCTTTCAACATGTCCGAACCATCTTAACCCTCAAAGCCTACACTTCCGAAATTTTCCGCTCAGCCTACAGTGGGTGGTTTGTGCCCGGCCAAAGTTTAAAGTTCATTATATTTGGACAAAATTAACGCATCAGAATAAATTTTTTTTTAAACTGTAGCTAAAAGTCTCACAAAAATAAGTATTGTAAAATTAATAAGATGAATTCAACACATACTGTAAATATTGTCACAAAACTGAAACAACTTTTCAGTAAAAACAACGAGTCGAAAATATCTTTCGGGTGTAATACACCCAGTGTAGGCTGAGAGGGTTAACTGATTTATTTCCCATGTGTCAACTATTGTCTCTTTTGCACCACATTTTTTGAGGATTATTTCGTTTCTCACTTTGTCCAGCAGTGTTTTCCCGCAAATTGTGCGCAGAGGTTTCATGCCAATCGCGTTAATTTTACTCTTATCCTTTTCTTGACAGGTCCATGTCTCACTACCGTATAACATAGTCGGTACAAATATAGAATTATGTATTGTCATTTTAGCTTTTCTTGATATGTTTTTACTTCTGATAATGGACCCTGCTCTACCGATAACTTTCCGACCTTCGTTTATGCGCCTATCTAACTCCCCACTCTCTTAAAATGAACCAGTGATATCTCACTGATTTCCAGTGAAAT
>CAKNYM010050409.1:188068-215467 GCA_932195095.1 Andricus curvator
CGATTGAAACCCGAAAAATCTTTGAATTTTTAATTTAAATTTATTATAATGGATCATCGTGAAAGTCTTAAATCTATTATTAATTTATCCTCATGACTCTTGTCGATAAAAAGCAAATTTTCAGAGTTATAGCACTTTTAAACTCCAAAAAAACAAACGAAAATAAACATTTTAAGGCTCATGTAGCGGGTAATGTAACCTAGAAAACTCACCTGAAAAAATCAATTCCAAATGCTAGCGCAACGAATGATTATCGGGGGGCAATTTTTTTTCCTCTTGGATGCTCAAATCTATATTGGAGGCGAAAAGTCCCTGCGGATCGACAAACTTGCGATAAATATGTTAAGTTTCTTAAATATTGCATTTCCCAAGCAGCAGGGGAAAAAACAGAACTGGCGCGATATTCAAAATAGAAAAATTATTCCAACAGACAAAAGAGTGATAATGTTTATAAAGTTGTAATAAATTATTGAAAACTATAACAAATGTATCTTATTGAAAAATATATTTTTATAAAAACACTAAAAGAAGGAAAAATACATTGAATGCAAAATAATAACTCAAAAAATTCCGAAATAAATTCCTATGTCTGTTGGAATAATTCTTGTATTTTGAATCTCGTGCCAGTTCTGTTTATTTTTCTTCTACTGCTTTGGAAATGCAATATTTAAGGAATTTAACATATTTATCGCAAGTGTTGGCGATCCGCAGGGAATTTTCGCCTCAAATATGGATTTGAGCTTCCAAGAGGAAAAAAAATTGCCTCCCGATAATAATTCGTTGCGCTAGCATTTAGAATTGATATTTTCAACGTTACCCCCTACATGAGCCTTAAGCCAAACAACGCACGGTATAAAAAAAATCAAAAAAAAAGAAAGCGTTGATTTTTGAAAGCCCTAAAAAGATTATCATAACAACTTTTTTAATTTTTTCAGAATAATCGAAAATTCAAATTTTGATCGCACAAAAAATAATGAAAAATAAAAAATTCCAGTTGCGGTCAAACTATGTAAGATAAAAAAAAAATGAATCAACAAAAATTGTGCACCCGAAAAAGATCCACAAATTTGTTATTAATCACATTTTTATAGGACAAGTAGTTCTTGTTTTATTCGTAAAAAACAACATTGAATACAAAAAAATTAAATTTGTGGACAAAGGACACAAGTTACGAAAAAAATAATGAGACGAAAATTTTTCACTCAAAAAATAGCTATAAATTTGCGATTAATCATTTTTTTATAGGATGATGATATTTATTGATTATTTATTTCTGACGCGCATGAATTGTGTTGTTTACAATTCAATATTGCACTCATATTCTTTTTAGATTTTTACAATAACATTCAAAGGTCGCTCAAGGCCATTTGAGGGCAAAAATGGCTATTCTTAATTAAATTGACGCTATTTATTGATTCATTATTTCTGGCGCGCATACATTTTATTCCTTACAACTCAATATTGCACTTCGATTTTTTTCAGATTTTTACAGTAACATTCAAAGTTCGCTCAAGGCCATTTTAGGGTAAAAATGGCTATTCCTAATTGAATTGACGCTATTTACTGATTATTCATTCCTGATGCGTATGCATATTGTTCTTTACAAGTCAATATTGCACTCAGATTTGTTTCAGACTTTTACAGTGACATTCAAGGGTGGCTCAAGGTCATTTTCTGAATAAAATGTCGATTAAATTAAATTTTCTCTAGTTCTTTTTTGAGAAACAGTGTCAATTTATTCATTGCGGCGGAAAATTAGTCAAAAGGTTTGAAAACTGATTGTCATATTACTTTAAGGTCATTCAAGGTCATTTTTGCATTAAATGAAAAATATAAAACATTAAAAACAGTAGGATATCGCAGCTTTATTAATGTATGATCAAGTTTCGTTTTAAGATTGTAATTACGAAAAGAGGAAAACTTAGTTGGAGATAAACTACCATCTAGTATGCAAGTGTTGGCACTGTTTTTTCATTATCAAAAATTACCAAAAGCTCATTTTTTTGCGAAATGACCCTGAATGTCCTTCATATTATAGGACAAACATTTATCAAACAACTTGACTAATTTTTTTTTGTCGAAATGAATAAATTGACACTGCTTCTCTATAGAAAAAAACTAGAGAAAGTTTCATTGAATCAAGATTTCATTAAGAAAATGACCTTGAGCCACCTTTAAATGTCATTCTAAAAATTTGAAAAAAATCTGAGTGTAATATTGACTTGTAAAGAATACAATTCATACGCCCCAGAAATGGATAAGCAATTAATAGCGTCAATTTAATTAGGAATGAGCATTTTACGCCTTAAAATTTCCTTGAGCGACCTTTAAATATTTTTTTTAAATTCTGAAACAAATCAGAAGTCATTCTTTCGGCAAAAGGAACAATTTGTAGGGGTGCTAAGTTGAATTAAAAAAATAAGCCAAAAAAAAACACCCTACTGGTTAAATATTTCATTTGGCGTCACTGGTATGCTTGAGTAACTGTTATAGTTGAGTCACTTACAGGTTCACCTAGTTAAAATCGGCAAATCACTGGTTCACCAGTGATAACTCAAAATAATGATTCCACTGGTGACAATTTTACTGGTTCAGTTTAAGATAGAGCTATTGTTAAACTGAAATTCTTATTTAAAGCCGAACACAATTTTCATACAATTTATTTATTTTTTTATTTCAGGTCGGCCACTTCCAGATAAAAATCAGGTCCAGATTACCAACTGCGATGCTCCACCTTGCAAGCTGAAGAAAAAAACTCGCGTTGCCATCACACAGACATTCACACCAAATAGAGATATTCAACGATTGAGAACTTCAGTTCATGCCAATATTATGGGCCTCCCCCTTCCATTCATTGGTGTAGATGGCACTGATGCATGCAACAATATTTTTAACGTCGATGGAACCAAAGCATCTTGCCCTCTCAAAAAAGACGTGCAGTACGTTTATAAAAACGTATTTCCTGTTTTGGAAATATATCCAAAGGTATAGTACTGTTACCGTAATAGTATATTGTGTGTCTCGGGAGGTAAATTGGTCTTTTCTAACGAGTGTCAGCAAACTTCCACGAGTTGAAAGTGACAAATTTATAACCTGCGTAAACACGATATTTTACCTCACATGTAGGGTATTATTTCTCAAGCTTACCCACTAAAAATAAAAAAGTTGTCCAATATAAGTCAGTTTGGCAAAGTTTTGTTCAATTGGATAGTAGTTTGTGGGGAGAAATTTTCCGAAGGAAAGGGAATGAAAATATTGGGATTTTTGTTGATATTGCCGACGCCTTTTAGCATTTCAAATATCGATAATAAAAATGCTGTCCAGTACAGTTTCGAAAGGTTTTGTCACGCCCTTTCCATTGATCATACGCATCAATCTATATTACCGACAGTGCAACACTAGTTAATTATTTAGCCCGCCCGATCGCGCTGATTCTTGTGAAACAGCTGACTCCTTATCGCGGAGAAAGTTCTTTCAATCCAATCTCAAGGCAAGAAAGTAATAGAATTTGCAATGTACGCATTAGTGTGGCTCGAAAAGATAACTCAATAAGACTTTTTTAAAGCTGCGATACCTCCTTGAAACTTTTTCCCGTATCTCACGTCGTTTGGCTCAAAATTTTAATTTTATATTTTTTTTCATAGTATTTTCGACAAATAAAACCGAAATGACAAGTTCTATCCAAAAATGGTTATAAGAAATTTTGTAGATTTTTTCAAAAGCTGTAATTCCTCCTTGATACTTTTTCCCCTTTTTTGCGTCGTCTAACTCTAAATTATTTTTATATTTTTTTCATAGTATTTTCGATAAATAAAACAAAAATATCAAGTCTTATAAAAATGGTTGAGGGAGAAATTATAGGTTTTCTAAAAAGCTATAATTCCTCTTTCACACTATTTTACATATCTGTCGTCGTTTGGCCAAAAAGATCGTGCTTATTGACATACAGACATGTATACGGACAGACGACTCGCTAAAACTTTATTTTCGGCTTCAGGGGGTTTAAAAACGTGAAGATTCGTTGAAAAACTGAGATGTGAAACATCAGACGATTCTAATCCTTTCTTAATCATAAATGACGAGAATGTAAAAAAGGTAGTAAAATACCGTCTTTTAACGAAAAGTAAATAACTTTTTGTTCCGGTATCTTAGAATGTTAATGTAGTAAAGGCCTTTTCCGGGTTTTTGATGTTTTTATTTAAATATTACCGACATGTTTCGACTCGGATCCGAGTCCTTTTCAAGGCGTAGTTCTATTATGTGTGTTGGTAATAAATCTTCATTCTGACAACGATATAAGAATCTATGTTGATTCTTTCTTCTTTCCGCATAAAAGTTTAGTTTCTTGCAGTTCTTAACTAACCAAACAGCATGTTCGTCGTGGTTTTGTTCGAGTTGTTGATAGTATCCATTGGTTGTCATTTTGCTGTTCAAGGTTTTAGGCCAGTATATAGATGTTTTAATTTTTTTCCGGTATCTTATAATATTATATACTATCAACCGCGCGAACAAAACCACGACGGAAATGCCGTTTGTTTAGTTAACAACTGGAAGAAACTAAACTTTTATGTGGGAAGAAGAAAGAATCAACGTAGATTTCTATATCGTTGTCAGAATGCAGATTTATTACCAACCCACATAATAGAACTACGACTTGAAAAGGACTCGGATCCGAGTCGAGATTTCTTGGGTGATCCTAGAAGTTTTCTAATGCAAAATAATGTGAAGAACTGTGAAAGAAGCAATATATAGTTCTAAGGGGTAGTTTTTCAAAGTTCAAGGGAATTTTCCTATCACTGGCACACATTCTAACTTTTAGAAGGTCATTTTCAATAATTAAAGGCCCAACATATTTAAGCTGTATAAAAAAGAACATTATAAATTTGCAACCTCCTATATAGAAGGTGGTTTTCTCACTTTCAAGGGTAGTAGTGTGAATAAAATTAGGGGAAAGTTATTTTCAGTGATGCCTCTTTTTATCATTTTGTTGCCATAATTATTGATAATATTTAATTTATTTGTAACTTTCACAAAAAAAATGATAACTAACTCTTTTTAGCGTTTAAAGTCCTTGGACCACGGGTAAAATGTTTTTTTTTCTTTCATTTTATGAAAAATTGCACAACTATTTTGACACCAAATAAAAGATAATATGGGGATGAGAAAACGAAAAAAAAATTGTTTGGGCCACACTAGTGGGCATGCGCGAAGATTGCAATTTAAACGTTCAAGCCTTCTTTGGCAGATAAAATTTAACACTGAAATATATTTCTAGTTACCGATGATCAAAAAGTTTAACTCGTTTCTATACAAAAACACGCATTGGACAACATTCCGGGTAGAAATGAAAATATGGGGCTTGTCAGGTGCCCAACCAGTTGGTCCTGGTCGGAATCCAGAGGTCAAAAAAGCCACGTCCTTGGGCTGCAAATGTTTGCGGGCGGCACGGTTGCTCAGCACTTTTTTTATTATTATTACAGAACCCGCCTGTTTTCACTTGTACTTATTGTCTTTTTTTTGCTTGTGTCAACTCTGCAATCTAAAAAAACCATATACACGGAACTCTCGGTTTCAGTCCGGTTTCGGGGGTTGCCTGCAAATACCGTTGGCCACGAGTAGGGGTGATCCAAACGTAAACTGTCGGGGCCGCCTGAACTGTTTCCAATTGGACTGCATAATATTGAGCAATATACTCGACTGAGTACTCGCGCACTGCGGCCCTTCCGAGGCGAGAGTCTCAAGCGTCTTCTCGCCCTGTGCGCTGAGAAACTGCGCGGGCCAGCGGTTCTACGAAGGCCGTGACCGGGGGGACAGAATCCGAGAGTTGGGTGTAATTGAAAATTAAAATAGGGCAGCAAATTTTAAGGGTTAGCACGGTGGTTTAGAACGTTTGATTGTTATTACAGAAAACGTCTTTAATCCGTATATATTTATCTATTTAACTATAAAATTAATTTTAACTTTTTCTTTTTTAGAGATATGTTGAAAATAAAGCTTCCACGTTCTTAGGGAAATAGTATTAACCACTTAAACATTTTAAAATTATAAAAGTGCGAAAATATATTTAAAAGCTCGGTAACAGTACTCCGAAAATATTACTTTCTACTGCAATTATTAATAGAAATTCTTAGGCGCCTTAGCTTTTGCCATAAACAGTGTGCTATGTGTTTATTTTTATTTATTATATTTCAGATTCTGCATAAACCATTTTTTGTAATAATAAATAATATGTATATAGGGAAATATAATACCCACATTCTAATAAAAAAATTGAATTTGAAAAAATTCAGGAACTTGTCATATAAAATGCTAATTGAGTCTTATTGAAGTAAAAGGAAAGTCTTACTTGGTGTACATTAAACAAAGTTAAGTTTTGAATTTAAAAACTCTATTTGGAAAAATCAGGAACTTGTCATGTAAAATACTGATTGAGTCTTATTGAAGTAAAAGAGAAGTCTTACTTGGCTTACATTAAAAAAGTTAAGTTTTGGATTTCAAAACTTTTTTTGCCGCGTTTTTAATTTTTTGATGTATTAAATATTTTACTCAGAGAACAATTTTAGAAGCTGAAAAATATTTCAGGCAACTCTGCATACCTTCAAAAATTACATATTCTGATTTTAAGGTGTCCCTAAAGTGAGATTTTCTCCTAGTTAGCCTATACTTAAAAATATTTACAAATATCTACAAATTGGGCATATTGTGTACATTATGAACAAAATAAAAATTTCAAACATTTGAAACTGGCTCTGCGAATGTTAGTATATTGATTAATCTATTTCAAATTTGACAGGTTATACAATTAAAATGTTCAGTTCTACACTGAGAAAAATGGATTATACGAACTGGATAATAGAATTAAAGAATAATACACCGTATAGAAAAGTATATTAGTGCGTATAATCTATAATATTTTTGTAATATATGAAGATGTTACCAAATATAATCTCTAGATGTTAAATTCTTATAATCTTCAGGCATTAAATTGTAACATCTCAGATTTTAAAATATCAGGCGTCTGTGTAGTCTCAGATGGTACGTCGCATCGTGGCGCGTGTCATATGCATCCGTTTGCATTAAAACAAGTAATAATTAGGTTATAAAATGATTATTAGTGCTAAATCACACGTGATTTAGATTTAGAAAATCGGTAAGTTTATATTTCTTTTCATTACACATCACTGCCACTTGTACAAGTGCAGAAACTTAGCCTCCTTTACTTTCGTTTTTGTAGTCTCATAATAGCCACTTTCCTGCTTATTGTGTGTTTAAAAAATTGAAATTTGTTTCCAGTTCTACTTCCGAGCTCGTCTATCAAAATTTTGTATAGGTTTATAAATACTTTTGCAAAAATTATTATATATATTTGAGGTTATCTAATGGACCATGATTCTAATATGGATATTAGATTTTAAAATCTTGGATTATAGATTTTATTATCTCAGATTATAATGTTTAACAATCCAAGATATTATCCTGTAATATCTATTTCTTAATATTTATAGATTGTAGTTCTAATAATCTGGATCGCTGTCCCATAGTTAATAGTCCAAGATTATATCCGGTAACATTTTTTTTATTACCGGGTATAATCCATTTTTCTCAGTGTAGGTTGTTTAAAATTTCAACATTTTTGTTCGAACCACCCTTTAAATGTTTTTGTTCCATTTTCAATTTTTGAAACAAATTGTTTTTCTTTACAGATTTCATTGGTTGTACATTGGTCCTTGACGGAGAATAATAACGCAATCACCTGCTTCGAGGTTCCATCACGAATTTCGACTTAAATGTTATCTACCTTGGCACTATGCGTTTGCTCTTCGCTAATCTAAAACCGATGATGAAAATTAGTTGGCTGTAGTGCTTTAATTGCTTCGTGAGTAGTAAAGTAGAAGGCTAATCGAGACTGACAAGAAGAGGAGAATATATTTTTTCACTTAAATTGCTTGTCTATAAACAAATATCTAATATCTTTTTTCATGAAGAGAGTGCAGTTGTATGTAAATATGCACATATTTTTAATAAATGATATTGGTATACTTTTGAGTATATAAATGCATATCCATCCTTACATAATAGTGCTAATTTTAATTAAGGCCATGCCATACTTTATTGAATCTCACCTTACCGACATTCATTTTTGGAACAACACACATCCACACAAAATAACTTAATTTTAAATCGGGCAGGCAGTCCATGCTCAAGTCACAGAACCATTCGTCACTCGAATATGTTGTTCTCCAAAGGAAATAAGATGACACATATCTTACCGATTTAGCGAAAAAAATTTGTTGGCAAAGTTATGAGTAATTGAATTTAAAAAATTGAAAACGCGAATAATCAAGAAATGGTTAAATTTGTGTACAAAATGTTATATTTTTTTAACTAAATGTAGTTAATTTACCTAAAAACCCCACCGGTCTTCCTTCTCTTTATTTTTTCTAGATTTCTCATAATGTTAAATATATATTCCATGATAGTCTGTCTTGTACCAGACCCTTGGAGAGAAGAGAGAATTTTTTTTTCGCCTGGAAAACACAAATTTATATTTTTTGCCATAACGACACAATATGCGGAAAAAGTCAAAGGAAGAAAATTGTTCCTCTAAAAAAGTTCTAGTAAAATGTCTCTTGACACTTTCTACTATATCGCGTTATTTTCAAGATGTTTGCGAAAATATGTATAAAATCGTTCGAAATTTATTTTTTCTCAAGAATAAAATTTTATTGTGTGATGAGAAACCAAGAAATACATAATTTAACAGTTTTAAAAACGTGTTAGTGGGGGAATAATGCAGTAAGTTAGAAAACATGGAGAGCACCGATTATTGAAAATTTACTGATTTCGAAGGAAAAAGTTTGATGTAAAAGTTGTTGAAACTGTTAAATTATATTCTTCTTTCCTTTCTACAATACCATAAAATTGCATTGTTAAGAAAAAATAAATTTCGAAGGATTTTATATATATTTTCCAAAAATCTCGAAAATATCTCAAGATAGAAGGAAGTGTCAACAGACATTTTCCTAGAACTTTTTTAGAGACATAATTTTTTTGTGGTAGACTTTTTTCGTATCTAGGTCCATTTTCGTAAAAAACGTCAATTTTCATTTTTCAGAAAACGTTCATGACAAAATCGTAGAACTTTTGACAGGGATGACCTAGAGGAAAGGATTTTTTTTAGATTTACAGATGAATAACTACAGAATAGAGGAAAAGTACGGAGAAGCTGAAAATATATATTTTTTAGCTTGAAAATCTAGGTAAAATTGGACATTTCTTGACAAAAAGTTGTATTATTGGATACCATGGGCGCTCATATATTATATTACATATGTTACACATATATTCTAATAGATTTTGTCATGCCGAATCCAAATATGGGCTTTAAATCAGCCTAGAACTTCCTGTTTGTAAAAAAATGTAATAGAATTATCTCTTATAAACCTTCATGGCATGAATGATTTCCACTAATGTAAATTTCACTATTTGTCGTATTCAAGGGGTTTTGGGGTCGTCGAATTGGAATATAAAGTAAAAATGTCAACATTCAAAATTGCGGATCCAATATGGCGGACAAAAATTGTAAGACCGAGCTGATTCGACTGAAAATTACTGCACGGGGGGTTTCCGGGTCGCTGATTTCGAATCTAAAATCAAAATGTCAACATTCAAAATATCGGATCGAATATGGCGGACCAAAGTTGTAAGACCAAGCCGATATTACTGCAAATTACTCTGGGGGGCCCCCCCCCGCCTTCGGGTCGCTGATTTCAAATCTGAAGTCAAAATTCAAAATGAAGGATCCAATATGGCGGAATGCCATTGTGAGAATATAACCGATTTTATTAAAAATCGTTACTTAGGGTTTTTTTATGTCGACGATTTCAAATCTATAGTGAAAATTCAAAAATGGTAAATGTCTCATGCAATATTGCATCAGACATTTAAAATGAAAATTCAAATCATAAAATTTTTGAATTTTGACACTAGATTTGAAATTGACGACGTAAAAAAACCCAAAGTAGCAATTTTTAATGAAATCGGTTATATTCTCACAATGACATTCCGCCATATTGGATTTTTCATTTTGAATTTTAAAATTTTGACTTCAGATTCGAAATCAGCGACCCGAAAACCCCCGTACAGTAATTTTCAGTCATATCGGCTCGATATTACAATTTTGGTCCGGCATATTGGATCCGTCATTATGAATTTTGACATTTTTACTTTGTATTCCAATTCAAGGCTGCTCGGTGGGTTTCCTGTCACCAATGCGTAGCGCGTCCTCAGGTTGCGGATAGAGGAACGGCCCGTAAGGCTGAACAGCCCTTAAGGTTAACTGCGAATACAAGAATAAGCAGTCGCGGACTGCCGATAGGAGCCAGTCGTGAGTGTGGTGAGCTCAGCACTGGTATAAAAATAGGTACATGATAACCATGGCTTCGGGGGATTCACCCATTCGCGTTCATACGCAATGGGTGGGTTCTGGAAAGCCGAGGTGCAGCGTGTATCCACCTAGAAACTCTACCCGAACCAAAACAAAAAATCTTGTAAGGGAAAAATCCTGCTGCCCCATTGGACACCGCAGCGATGACACTGCCCGCAAGGGATGTGTGGAATGATTCGCCTACACAGGGCCAAAGGGGTATTGATGCCAGTAGGCGCGCTGCCTTGCAGGGGGATGTTAGGCTACGAGGATGAAACTGTAATGTGTCTGACGACAAGTTGACACGGTCCTTGTCAAAGTCGGAAAGCTCCCATACTTAGACCCAGAGAGGTGTGGGGGTTATCACTTCTGGGACGGTGGACTCACCTACGATCGGAATAGGATCCTAACGTGCGGATTTCCACGAAATTACCATGGTTAACTTGCAACAACAAAAAACTACAGTAAAATATCTAAGGGCGGGAACTCTGAACGCGCGTAGTCTAAATACTGGGGGATTTAGCGAACTCATTGAGATAGCAAACAAATACCATACTGACTTAATAGCACTTCAAGAAACCTGCTGGCCGGGCGATTACGTGTCAATTTCTAAGGATAACTATACTTTTCACTATGGGGGAGCTAAGGGGCACAGACTGGGGACCGGTTTTCTCATTAATAAACGAATTTCGCAAGCGGTTATCGACATGCAATTCATTAACGATCGGTTATCATACATTGTACTAAAGGGTAATTTCAGCAAACAGGTGTTGATCAACGTCCACTGCCCCACCGAGGACAAAGACGAAGATACTAAGGATCTTTTTTACGAAACAATCGAATAGGTTTTTGACAAGTTCTCAACGTATGACGCAAAAATAGTATTGGGAGATTTCAACGCGAAAGTTGGAAAAGAACCGATGTATAGGCCTACAATAGGGTCGGAAAGTTTGCATGACGTCAGTAATGACAATGGGATGAGAGTAATAAACTTTGCAGCTTCAAAGAACCTCGTTGTCAAAAGCACATTTTTCAAGCATAAAAATATACATAAGGCCACCTGGACTTCACCAGATGGTAACAATCAGATTGATCACGTTCTAATTGACAGAAGACGTCATATAAACATTCTCGATATAAGATCGTACAGGGGAGCAGATTTAAATTCAGACCACTTTCTCGTTATAGTAACACTAAGATCTAGGCTAGCGTTAAGTAAGAATACAAGCCGCACAGAGCCAACAGTCCGTTTCAATATAGATAAGTTTAAAACACCAACAGAAATATTAAATTATCAAGTTGAGATTTCTAATAGTTTCGACGTTCTCCAAGAACAGAGACGATAACGAGAATTACGTCGAGGACTCGGGAAGCCTGTGGAGCAATATGAAAAAGGCGATAAAGAAAGCCGCGAAACTTACTATAGGTTTAAAGAAAGTAACCAAGAGCAAACCATGGTTTGACGAAGAGTGCAAACTTTGGTTTGAAAAACGTCGGAAGGCCAAACTAATTAGTTTACAAAATAAGTGCGATCAAACACATAAGAAGTATCTCGAGATTAGTAAAAGTACAAATAGGCTTTATAGATCCAAGAAAAGGGAGTGCGAAAAGAATAAAATACTAGCAATAGAAACGCATAATAAACAAAATAACCCGCGTGAGATGTAAAGGGGAATCAATTTTATAAGGAAAGGCATCCAAAGTAGAACGGAAGTAATGAGGGACGAAAATGGCAATCTAGTAGCCAATGCGACAGAGAGACTGAATTTATGGAAAAACTATTTCGATAAGTTATTAAATGTACGCGAAGCCCCCGTTTAAGGTAATCTCGGTGAAATCCACACTGCCGATATATTAATTGATGATCCTACTGATATAGAAATAGAAATGGCCATAAAGAAGTTAAAAAATAACAAAGCCGCGGGCATCGACGACCTTCCGTCAGAACTGATAAAAAATGGAGGCCCTTGCCTCACAAGGCAAATTTGTAAATTAATACGCGCAGTTTGGAAAACAGAACGCATGACGGAGGAATGGAATACCTCTATTATTATTCCTATCTTTAAAAAAGGCGATAAAACAAACTGTAACAATTATCGGGGAATTTCACTTGTGCCTTCGTGTTATGAGATCCTGTCCAATGTAATCCTAAGTAGACTAACTCCTTTTGCCGAGGAAATCATTGGGGATTACCAGTGTGGATTCCTCCGAAACCGATCTACAAGAGATCAAATGTTTACAATTAGACAAGTGTTAGAACAGAAATGAGAATTTAATGAAGTAGTGCATCAGCTATTTGTCGATTTCAAAAAAGCTTACGACTCTATTATACGCGCACGAATGTACTGGATCCTAGAGTTCTCGGGTGTATCAAGAAAATTAGTTAGACTTATCGAAATTTGCTTAAGCGGCAGTAGGGGTAGAATACGTGCAAACGGAAGTTTATCTGAAGAGTTTTCGATCCGCGATGGCCTGAAACAGGGCGATGCACTTTCCTGCGTCCTTTTCAACTTAGTTTTAGAATACGTGGTCAGACAAGTACAAGTGAATCCGACCGGTGCTACCCGCAATGGGATAATACAAATTCTTGGGTATGCGGATGATCTCGACTTACTAGGGGATGATAAAGAAACCGTAGCTAAAAATGCAGACATCTTGATCACAAAAGCCAAAGATATTGGTTTGGAAGTTAGCGAATCAAAGACAAAATATATGACCGTCGTCAGATCCGAACAAAGTAATGTAGGCGGGGATCTTATGGCTGGAAATATGAAATTCGAAAGGGTTAACGAGTTTAAATACCTCGGGTCTATTATAACTAGCAAAAATAATATTAAAACGGAAATCAACGCGCGGCTGCACGCTGGCAATGGGTGCTATTATGCAGCAAACACACTACTAAAATCGCGATTGCTATCTAGAAACATCAAAGTAAGAATTTACAAAACAATAATAATGCCGGTCGTTATGTACGGGTGTGAAACGTGGGCGCTGACGAAAGGAGAGGAGAATAGGTTTAGAGTTTTTGAAAATAAAGTACTTAGAAAAATCTATGGTCCAAAGAGGGACGAAGAGACTGGTGAATAGAGAAAACTGCATAATGATGAGCTGCACGCTCTCTACGGGTCCGCAAATATTAATATTAAACAGTGGCGCAAGTTTTAAGAGGGAAATCGATTGGTAAGAGACCTCTTGGCAGACCGAGAAACAGATGAGAAAAAATGTAAGGGATGATCTAAAAGAACTAGGACAAGATTACTTAAACTGGATGGAGGATGCACAGGATAGAGATGCGTGGCGGTTTCGTGTAGATGAGGCGATGAACTTTCGAGTTCGAATCGCTAATCGATAATGATAATAATAATTCCAATTCAAGGACCCCAAAACCCCTTTAATACGACAAATAGTCAAATTTACATTAGTGGAAATGATTCATGCCATGAATGTTCAAAATAGATAATTAAATCGCATTTCTCTTACAAATAGGAAGTCCTAGGCTGATTTAAAGCCCATATTTGGATTCGGCATAACAAAATCTATTAGAATATATGTGTAACATATGAAATATAATATCTGAGCGCCCATGGTATCCAATAATACAACTTTTTGTCAAAAATGTCAAATTTAAACTAGATTTTCAAGGTAAAAAATATGTATTTTCAGCTTCTCCATATTTTCCCTCTATTCTGTAGTTGTTCATCTGTAAATCTCAAAACAATTCATCCCTCTAGGTCGTCTCTGTCAAAAGTTCTACGATTTTGTCACGAACTTTTTCACTTTAGCCCATTGTGAGGCGTGGGCAAAGGGCAGACTATCCTGGAATATAAACGTACTTTTCACATTAGGACAAATCTAGACAAAAATCAAGAGAGTAAAAAACAATGTAGTTTTTGAGTAAACTGACATTCAATATTTAAAAAAAAACCGCCGTCGTTTTGTCAATTAAATTTTTTTTTAACTTTTCTAATTGATTTCGAAAGAGGAAGAGAAATTCTATCAGAATCAAGGAGGAAAAGATAAATACATATATTACATAAAAAAATATCATACTTTTAACAAAAATGTTGACCATTTATAGGTAATCTGCGTTTTCAATTAAAGAAATTAAAATACTTAAAACTATGTCAACCAAATTTTTTTCACATCGGTGAGATATATGTCGTTTTATTTCCTTCAACAAAAAAAAAATGCAAGTGGCAAATGATTCTGTGACTTGTGCATGGTCAGTAGAGGTGTGCAAACTTGATGCGGGTCGGGTTGGATTGGCCCGTAGACCCGCAATCAACCCGACAACCCGCATTTAACGCAACAACCCAAATTCAACCCGCAAAGCCCGAAAAACGCGCAGTAAATTCATAATCAAATTAAAAACCTGAAAATCTTTGTAAATATAAGATCGACCGAACATAATCCTTTTTACGGTTTTCGTAGCCCAGCGGGCTGAAACCCTTATATTTTTGTGTATACCATCCCTCCATCCTCTTTTTTCCTGCCAAAAGAAAAAGATTGGCACTTCAAAAGGGCATAAGCGCCAAGGTTTGGCACTTCAAAAAGGCATAAGTTTCGAAGTGTACCACTTCGAAGGGACATAACCGTCTAAGTTTGGAACTCCAAAAGGGCATAAATTCCAAAGTTTGGAATTCCAAAAGGTCATAAGCGCTAAAACTTGGAATTCCAAAAGAACATTAGTTTTACAATTTAGAAATCCAGAAGGGCACAACTGCCAATGTTTGGAAATATAAAACGGCATGAGTCTTCAAAGATTGGAATCTCAATAGGATATGAGCATCAAAGTTTGGAATTAAAAAATGGCATAAGCGCGAAAGTTTGTAATTTCAAAAAAGCATAAGCGCTAAACTTTGGAATTCCAAAAGAACATAAGTGCCCACATTTGGCACAGGAAAAAAGCCTAATAGCCAAAGCTTGGCTATCCAGAAGAGCATAAGTGTCAGTGTTTGAAATTCCAATAGGTTGTAAGTACCAAAGTTTGTAATTTCAAAATTGCACTGTAAAAGGGTATGAGTGTCAAAAGTAATTTTAGAATACCAAATAAAAACACTCCAATTTTTACTGGCTGTTTACGGTGTTGAGAAGATCTTAAAACTAGAAATAAGTCAATTTTTTCAAATTATTGATTTAAGACTAGTAGACAAAAAAGAAACTCACTTCAAACTTAATATCGCAAAAATATATGAATTCCGGAAAACATTGAAAAAAAAATACATTTGGATTAGCGAAAGTGACATTAAATTTACTTTTTGCAATATCAATTGATTGCACATATAATTATCATTTTTATCATCAATACATTTCAGGCGCGGATCTACAGGGTAACGAAACAGGCCCCCGCTCGTTTTCTGCGTGTTTTTTGGCTCTGGGCTTTTTCTGTCCTGTCAATTTGACAGTTATTATTATATATATTATATTATTATTATCATAGCATACGTCGTTTTTGAGATCATTGTTTACTTTAAGGATTATTATTATGATTGTCTTGTAAGGCTGGTCCACTTCAGTCCCGCAAGACTGCGGTTAAAACCTATTGTACTATGCCTTCTTATTTCAAACGCTGGTGAAACAGAGGTCTATACACGGGTCACCCTCGTGGCTAAAGTATCATTTAAGTCCTTTAGCATGAGTGCATAGACCGCTACACAACTCTACTTCAGTGGGTATGGGCCTGTGAAAATTTTTCTTTTACTGAGGTGAGCTTAGAATCACTGTATGAATTTGATCACAACCAGTGATAACCCGTGGCTGCATCTGACTTTATTAGAAGTACTCGATTTTGCCTAGACGTTTGGCCAGGGGATAGGAAAACTGCAGAAAACCATCACCTGAGTTCAGCTGGTTTCTTGACAGTCGAGTTTGAAGGCAGAAATTCTACCCTACCCATCGAGTGCACACAATCATCATCGGAACGTTCCGCAGGAACCTTCGGAACGTGTAAAATGTCCGCCGCTTGGGAACGTTCCAGTGGATATTTCCGGGAACCTTCCGTTATTCTTATTTTTGACAACAATTATCTCGTAAACTGTACACTGTTGAAAATGTTTTGAATTCTACAACACTTCTACAGTACAAGCGTAAGGTATAATTGCAAACGCGGAATTAATGGACTTCACAGAATTCAAAGAATTCACGCAATTAATAGAATTCATGGAATTGAAGGAATTCACCAAATTTATGGAATTCACGAAATTTATGAAATTCACGGAATTGATTAAATTCACGGAATTCAAGGAATTTATGGAATTCAAAGAATTCAAGGAATTCATAGAATTTGCGAAATTCATGGAATTTACGGAATTCATGGAATTCACGGAAATTATGAAATTCACGGAATCCGTAGAATTCACGGAATTCAAGGAATTCGCGGAATTCATGGAATTCACGGAATTAAAGGAATTAACTGAATTCGCGGAATTCAAAGACTTCACGGAATTCGAGGAATTCTCAGAATTCACGATATCCATGGAATTCACGGTATTCATGGAATTCACTGATTTTATGGAATTCATGGATTTCAATGAATTCACGGAATTCATGGATTGAAGGAATTCACGAAATTTATGGAGTCCACGGAATTCATGAAATTCACGGAATTAATGAAATTCACGTAATTTGACATCGCGGAATTCACTGTATTTCCAGAATTAATGGAATTCACGGAATTAATTGAATTCAAGGAATTTATGGAATTCACGGAATTTATGGAATTCACGGAATTTATGGAATTCACGGAATTCAATTAATTCACGGAATTCGATTAATTCAAGGAATTCATGGCATTCAAGGAATTCACTGAATTCACGAAATTCTCTGAATTCATTACATTCACTGAATTCACGAAATTCACATTAGTCGTACGTCGCAGATGGTCACCCAGCCGACTGCTATCCGCGCTTGAAACGGCTTGACATCTGGTCTCTTTGAGAATCAAAATTTACCTCACAGCTAATGCCGTCAGCTTACTTTAAGGTAAATGAAATTGTTCCGCTTGTACGGAAATGCTTCATGATTGATTTTCAAGTTACTACTGCTGCACTTGAGAATAAAATGACTTTTAAACAGCGTAATGCAAAATTCGAGGCAAAATTGGAAAATTATTAGTTATGAACGACCTAATTTCGGAATCCTAATCTAACAACACAACGAAGTTTGAAATTGTTTAACTGTTAATGGTTCATTTAAGCTTGAATTCATAATTTTTGAAACCTTAAAATAAAAAGCATATAATTTTCAACGTTTTTAGAATGATAAAACCTTGAAGGTTTATAATATTTAAAATTATTCAATTTTCATCGGTGAAAATGATAGTGAATTTTCTCTTAGTACAGAAATCACATTTTTCATTAATAAAATTTATCTACTCACTTTGAATGTCATTTGATACTACATGACATGATGCCTATTAATAATTTTTATCATCATTAAAATTTCTATAATTAAAATTTAACATTATAGTTTTAGTTATTACATTATTATTATTATTATACCATTAAGCCATTTCCCTTTCGGGGTAGGCGTGACTTGCTCGGTTGGATAATAGTAGTGTGTATATGGGTATATAGGTATAAAGTAGGTAGGTGAAATATTAGAAAATCATTCTAAATCTTTACAGTCCGTTGAAATCCAATAAAATACCTTAAAAACACGTGAAATTCTATGAAATCGGATATTTCCCAAAATCCTGGAAAACTTATTGAAATACCTTGGGAGCTTTTAAAATACCTTAAAATAATTGAAATCCTCAGAAATCACTTAATAATCCCTCGGAATCTTTTAAAATATCCTAAAACCTTATAGGTTCTCTAAAATCCTTCCGAAATTCTAGGAAATTCTTTGAAACCGCATAACATTTTTTTGAACTCCTTAAAATTATTAATATCCATGGAAATTCTTTCAAGTTTTTGTATTTTCTTAAAAATTTCTTGGAACTTTGGAAATACTCTAAAATATTACAATAAATTCGACGTCTTTCAAAATACATTAAAGTTCTCTTAATCACTTGAAAAGTCTGCTAAATCTGTCAAAATACACTAAATTTTTATGAAATCTATTTAAAATATTTTAACATCCGTTGAAATCCCTTCAAAATCCTTAAATCTATCAAAAATATTTGTAAATCTTTAAAATCCTTTGAAATCTCTCAATTTTTGTGAATAAATTCTTCGAAATCCATTAAAATATTATAAAATCCATTTAAATATCGTTAAATTACATGAAATGTCATGATATTTCTCAATATCTCTTGAAATATTTAAAGTCCTATGAAATGCTTTGAAATCTTGGGATTTTTATTAAAATACCATATTGATAGCTTCAAAATCCCTCAGAATTACTGAATCTTCAAAAATCTTCTAAAAATCATTTGTAATATTTGTAAATCTTGAAATTTATAGAAATTTATAGAAATATTATAAAATGTAAATTAAATGTAAACTTACAATCATCCCAAAAATATATTTTGATATGTTAACATTCCCTGAAGTACCTTGAAAACATTAAACATACAACAAAACCTTTTAAATCTCTAGAAATCTTTGAAATCTTTTGAAGTCAAGACGGATCGGTCAGTGAATTCGCTTCTGAATGCTAATTTTTACGAATAAATAATATGTCATTTTTTTTAAACATGAAAATATTTAAAAGAAAAAACTTTGGATGAATGTCAAATGGTTAATTTAATTAGTCATAATTTTTATATGCCTATAACACCCCCAGCCAGGTCACTTCTCTGGATCCGCGCCTGATCCTTTTGAACGATTTCAATTAAAAATGTTTCTTTCTAAGGTTTAAGTTTTAATGTCCAAGTGTATAGTTAATCAGTCGTAAAGCTTGCATTTGAGAAGATTAGGGCATTCAGTACCATACTTTTCAAATATTCAATCCAAAACGTAACAAATTCAAAAATTTAAATTGTTATCTATCAAAATAGAATTATTCTAAAAACGTTGAACATGCACCAAAATATGATATCATTTAAAATGATCTAATTTATGTAAAACTTTAACACAAAATTATTTTATTTACCAGTTTCACAATATAAAAAAAACTGTTTTAATTAGATATTTTATTTTCGGTTTTTCAGTCTTACTCATATTTGAACTCTATTCTCTTAGATCTTTTCATAGGTACCCATATTGTTGGGGGTTTCTCAAAGTATAAAAAACCTGTGGGGTAGAAAGAAGGGGTCGGGAGGGTGGACTTCAATTTGATAGAACTTTCTATTGTCATCGGAAATACGTATGTATGCAAAGTTCAGGTCGATTGGATCTTTTGAAGTGTGTCAACATGGGAATGAAAAATTTGACCCTGAAATATACCTGAAATATGTAAGAACGCTTGAATAGAATAGGATTGAAAATTTCAATTCATGTTAATACCTGATTTTCCCTTCGTTCTCTGAAACCAGAAACAGTAATTAGAAAGAAGCAACTGCCATACGTTTCAATACAGTTTGCAAAATATAATTTTATACCTATCTAATACCAAAAGCAGTAAAAGGACAATTTACTGACGATTATTAAAGAATTTATTATTACTATATCCCGTGTAGGAATGGTAACAGGGATCCGACCGGGAGCCGGCCGGATAGCCCCAGTTTAAGCCGGGCGCTGGCCGGGGATACTGGCCGGGATCCGGCTAAAAACGTCACGGTAAACTGGTCGGATTCCGGCTTTCATACCGGCCGGGATCCGGTCGGGTAATCCGGCCACAGAGCGGTTAAAAAATGTTGCTTCTGGCGAGAAATTGGTAACTTGTTTTGTCTTTTAAGGCTCATCGTAAAGAATACGGTGAACTTTAAATGACAAATCAAGTTAATAAATTCTCGTGAGGAAATTAGATAAGAGTTTCAATAGTTGATGCTAGAATCTGCTAGCAATTGTTTTATTTTGGAAACCACGTGGTGATTTGAGGTTGGGAAGGAAGAAAGGAAAAAAGTGAATACATAACACTATAATTTGATTAAAAATACTAATTATCCACACAGTAAGCGAGGTTTTTGAACTGATTACTGAAATAAGGTTCATTTTAATTACGGATCGCGATTTTATTTGCGAACTTCGAGGAGACGACGCGTGCATTCACGTTCGAGGTTCGAAACTCAATCTTAAAAGTGTCTACGCCGACGCCAGCGCAGAAGGCGTCAGACATGGCGGTAAATTTGAAAGTGTACAGACTAAAAATTGTCTGAAAATAGAAAAAATTATAAAAATTGTAATAGATCTGCTTTTGCACATTGCAGAATCGATAACAATTTTATTTAATAAGTTAAAACATTGGAAAAAAACAAATCTTTTTTTTTAAGAATTCAAAAAAGCTAGTTTCTGTTTTACTGATCTAATAAATCTTTGAATTATACTTTTCAGATAATAATTCATCTAGTATCCGTAAATACGTCTTTGATAATGTCACGGCTCTTAAAAAATGTGTAATTTCTACAAAAAAAGTATCGTGACCAGTCCCCGGTCGGCTCCCGACCATGAAATCTAACCAGGGTTGTCCCGGCCAGTAACCGGCCGGCTCCCGACTAGGTGATTCGAGAAAAATGTAGTCCGGTCGGCTCCCGACCGGTTCCTGGCCATGAAACCCAACCAGGGGTAGCCCGGCCGGGATCCGACCAGAAAACTTATTGTAGTAGGGCCAACCGGGGAAATTCCTGCACGGGATGTATAATTATATTAATTAATTATTCAAGTTAACTAACGTTTTCAGAATACATAAATTCTTTTTGGTATCTCGGTATCACAAATCCTATTTAATTCAATTCAGTTATACCATTTGGAATTGAGGATAATACGTTTCATATAAAATCAATTCAGATTTCTCGAATTGAAGTCACACCATCTCTCCGCAATGTAAACTTGAATTCACTGTAATAGACCCTTCCTAACTTGAATTAAAAAACCGGTAATTCAGAAAATTCAATGTACACATTTCGCGAATGAATCAAACTGAATTGAACACACTTCATATCTAACCTTCTTTTTGGAATAGGAAAGAGAGTCATTAACACTATGTGAATAGACGGGAATTACATTTCTGAGCCACTTATTACTTTCTTGAACATTGAAGCCTGAAGGGAAAATCAGGTATGAAAAATAATAGGATTATCTCTACTTTCACGCTGAAATCTTACATTTTTAATTCTATTCTATTCAAGCCTTCTTACCGGGACCACAGAGCAAGTCAAATAAAAGCTTGTAAAAATGCCTAACGTCATCCCAATTAAGTGAAAATTTTGTAATTGTTGTTTAACTAATAATTATTGCAAATTTTGTAAATGTGGATTGATTGCGGATTTGTGGGTTGTCGCGTTGATTGCGGGTCAACCCGACAAGCCTGAAACCCGACCCGACACGCGCAGGTTGGGTTGTAGTTTTTTTCAACACTCCTAATGGACACGCCGTCCGATTTGAAATGAATTCGGTCGTCCGCTTTTCGTAAATTTCCGGATATAAGTGTAATATATCACCAGATATAGCATATATTGAAGTAGATTTTCCATCTACCAAGCTGCGATCGATAAAGTAGGCACTTTCCTTGCGGAAAGTCACATATAGGGCTTTATTTCTCCGAAGTGTCTACTTGTGCGGCCGGCCAGTTGAGTATGTAGTGGCATGGTTTGTGAAAATTTTGTCCACCACCCCCACCATGTAACGCCTTTTCAGCTCCACCAATCATTTTACAAGATTGCGTACGGCTGGCCATCTTATTTCTCAAGTGGATCCACTCTAAAAATCAAAGTTCTCGGATCTAAGGGAATGTCCGATCTATCGGAAACAATGTTGTCATTTAGATCAATATTTACCACAGGACAGGTGGTAAAAATTTAGAGATTTTCGCGGATATCGTCTATTTCGGCGATTTTTAACTCTTTGAATGGCGATACAAATTTTTTGTACAGTACAGTTTCGATAAATTTTTTCACGACCTTCCGATTGATAATACGCGTTTTCTGAAAAATTAAACATCTGAACTTCAAAAATGAAGGTCAGAAACACATTGTACTTTTATGGAATAAAGGCACATTTTTTCATTTTTTATCTCGAAAAAAGGCTTAGGATTTTTTATTTAATAGCTTTGAGGTTAGGATAGTGCCGGTTTAAGGAAAAATGCGCCCAGGCATTACTATTCTAGATGCACTCCACCCTTAAAAACCTTTCATACATTTTATATTAAATCTCCTCAAATTATGTTACTAAATATATGTTAAATAATCCAATTTTTTATTTAATAATACTTATTTATTTTATAAGTACATATTATATAAACAAATGTCCTATGTCGACGTTTAAAGGAAAAAAGAGATAATTTTCTCTCTTAAGTTTCCTTTAATTATTTTGCCAGTAATGTCAATAAGACTTTACGGTGATCATTTGAAGGGTGACAGTACAGAACTAGTTGACTCACAAAATCAAAATTTTTCAGGAGAGCGAAAAAACATTCTCTGGAAACGAAATCACCATTTAAAGATAAGACAGAATTCTACTTCCGCGGTGACGTGTTGCTGATTTAAGCCCAATATTTTTTTTTATTCGAAACAGCTATCCATTTTCGAAGAAATGGATGTGTCAACTGACAATCTCAAAGTTACACTGAATACAAATTGGAACATGCTAAGCTGCAGATTGCGATAAAAATGTAATCTTCAGTTTATATCAAAAATAAAAACTTACTCCTGAGGTATTGAGTTTCTGAATGAGAGTAAAGAACTTTTGACCTAAAAACTTAAACCATTTCCCAGAAAATCATCCAAGAATTTTCAGGTTACAATTTTTCACAAAAACAAAAACTTGCTTTTTAGATATGGGGAAAGCTCAATAAGAATAATAAATCTTCGATAAAACAAATAACACTGAGATTTCAAAAAATTTCAAAAGATTAAAAAAAATGTTGAAGAAAATCGGCAAGGTTTGCATGTAATTTTTCTAATTTTGAAAGATTTTTCTGAATTTCAGGAATAATATGAGTTAATATAAAATATGTTTGAAAATTCATTCCTTTTGGTAGAAATTTAGTCTTTTCATAGGTAAAAATGCAACTGTTTTGCTGAAAATTAATCTGTTTTGGTTGACGATTCAAGTATGTTATGGTAGAAAATAAGAATTATACCTTAATTTAATCTGACCTAACAAAAGAAATGAGAATTCGCTGGCGAAATATTAGGGCCGTAAAGGACGGGGTCCAGAGGGGCTCTTACTGCCACGTGGTTCTCCGATCCTGCGAGAGTATCGAGAGAGGTTCCATGTGGGCGTAAGTTGAATACACGGTATTGTCTAGGCCCTTAAGAAGTTCAGGGAGGTAAGAGACAGGTTCCAGAGGAACTCTCACTGCCACGTTGGTTCTCCGATCCTACGAGAGTATCGAGAGATAGTCCATGTGGATATAAGTTGAATGTAGGGTAAGTCTAGGAACTCCAGTGGTTCAGGGAGCGAGCTCGGTTCTCCGATCCTACGGTGAGGATCGTGAGAAAGGGATAGATTTAAATATATTTAAATCGTTCTCCGATCCTACAGTGAAGATCGTGAGAAGGGACCCCGAGGTTAATGACGGGAGTGAATTACTTCCCGATCCTACGGCGAGGATCGTGGGAGATGGGCAGGTTTAAGCACGTTTGAATCACTCTCCGATCCCACGGGGAGGATCGTGAGAAGGGTTCCCGAGGTCAGGAGGCAGAAAACAACCAATCTCCGATCCTACGCTGAGGATCGTGAGAAAGGGGTAGGTTCAAGTCCACTTAAATCGCTCTCCGACCCTACGGCGAGGATAGTGAGAGAGGGGCAGGCCCAAGCACGCTCCATTCACTCTCCGATCCTACAGGGAGGATCGCGAGAAAGGATCCCGACGGAAAATGGCGCGATGGAATCAATCTCCGATGCTACGGTGAGGATCGTGAGAGAGGGGCAGGTTTAAGCACGTTTGACTCACTCTCCGATCCTACAGGGAGGATCGTGAGAAAGGATCCCGACGTAAAAAGGCGCGGCACAATTAATCTCCGATCCTACGGTGAGAATCGTGAGAAGGGATCCCGAGGTTAGGAGGCGGAAAACACTTAATCTCCGATCCTAGGATGAGGATCATGAGAAAGGGGTAGGTTTAAGTATATTTTAATCGCTCTCTGATCCTACAGGGAGGATCGTGAGAAGGGATCCCGACGGAAAATGGTGCGATGTAATTAATCTCCGATCCTACGGTGAGGATCGTCAGAGAGGGGCAGGTTTAAGCATGTTTGATTCACTCTCCGATCCTACGGGGAGGATCGTGAGAAAGGGTCCCGACGAAAAAAGGCGCGGCACAATTAATCTCCGATCCTACGGTGAGGATCGTGAAAGAGGGGCAGGAGTCAATTAATCTCCGATCCTACGAAGAGGATCGTGAGAAAGGGGTTTATTGAGTTAGAATTTTAACCACGTGAAAAAGAAAGAAAGGAAGGGCAGAACGGAAGGGACACTGCTAAAAATAAGGTACTTACGTTCCTCGATGCAACAATTTTTAAGGATGAGTGGACACAATCAATAAAAATCCACTAAGTTCTTCTAGTTTACAAGTCCACATTAATTTCTCTCTAGAGACAAGGGAACAAAAATAGGTCGAAAAAGAAAGCGTAGCTTTCCGCGAACCGGAGGATACGCCATCCGATGGCAGGTGATGCAGGCCTCCAAGATGCTCATCAGGCACCGGTCGTAGATCAACTGACGAACTGGCCGCGGGACTGAACCTCGTCCCGGGGCCCGCTCGTCACGCCGCGCGTGACGTAACTTAATACTAATAGAGAGAGGGGAGCGCAGCGCGCCAATATTCGAACTACAATTACCGTAGGAGGAAGGACTGAGAGCTGTCATTCCTTGGAGGGGCAACAGAAAAACCGAAACCGCCCTTGTTCGAACAATTGGCGGTTTTGTTGTGTAACAAGTATTTTGTTGAAAATTCGCCTGTTTTGCATGAATTTAACTTTTTTAAAATTTTAAATTAACATCTTTTTTATTTTAAGTATCAAATAAAAATTTTGTCATTTAGAATTCATCTTTTTGGCTGAAAATTCAACTACTTGGTTAAAAGTTGAACTAATTTGTTAAAAATTAACTTTTATTATTTGAAATTAATCATTTTAGTTCAATAATTATCTTTTTGGATGTAAATGAGTACATAGGCAGGGGGAATTCTGGATCAAGATTCCTACCTTACCGACATCGAGAAGATGGCGCCACAGAATAATGATACAGCGCAATTGTAAAAGCCGAATTTACGTAAACAGCTTCAAGGTTATTTATCATGAGAAAAAAAGGATGATTTATTGCTTTCTTATGAATTAACATTCATTTAAGGATGACTATGTATGACAGCCTGTTTTGTCTATTAATTTGATTTAGTGCTTCCTTGTGTGTTAATGAAACTTAATGAAAAAGTTCTGCCTCGATTTATTTACTGCGTTATTATTATTATTAGTTCTGGGTTGAGACCTTAGCAGCCCCTGACGCTTGGGTAATCCCGTTGCGTCCCCTTGTAAGCCTAAGCATGACCCCATAGCCCTCTCCATAGGGAGAGGACCGCAGCCACGCTATTGGCCGATATCTCCAACTCACTGATAAAATAATTACCTGTGAGTGTTAGACGTTTCCCCGCAATAGCAGGGCAGTGACAAAGGATGTGAGTAGATGTCTCATTATCCTTTCCGCACAGACGACAGAGGGGACTTTCTGCAAGCCCAATCTTGTGTCTGTGATATCCTAACTTCCCATGTCCTACGAATAGTTCTGTTAGGACTTTAATTTCATTCCTCCCGAGCTTGAGTATTTCCCTAGCTCGGTTGGAGTTAAGCTTTGAGCCCAAGAGTGTTTTGGCCTGTCTGCAACCAGAAACCAGGTCCCACTCATTCTGATGTTCCTCAGTCAGCCAACTGTTAATTACTTCAGTGACTAACCTGCTGGAAATACCTACCACTGGCTCGGGTCCAGTAAAATTTCTTCCTGCTGCTAGCTTGGCTAGCCTATCCGATAT
The DNA here is from genome assembly GCA_932195095.1 of Andricus curvator. Taxonomy (NCBI): domain Eukaryota; kingdom Metazoa; phylum Arthropoda; class Insecta; order Hymenoptera; family Cynipidae; genus Andricus; species Andricus curvator. Next base: position 214,503 of record CAKNYM010050409.1, read on the forward strand.
CTCATTGCCCTTGATACCACTGTGTCCAGGGATCCATAGCAGAGTGACTCGGTTTTCGGTCGCTAACGTATTTAGTGCTTCAAAGCATTCCAGTACTAATAGCGACGTAGTCGTTGTTCCATTCAAGGCCAGTATAGCAGCCCTGCTGTCTGAGCAAATACGGATGTTCCTTTTATTACCGTACTCCCTTGCCTTATAGGCACACTGGAGTATGGCCATAGTCTCAGATTGTAGAACTGTGGCGTAGGACCCCATCTCAATTGTGAAGCCCATTCCATTCCTTCTACGATATACGCCGGCTCCTGCCTTCTCCTCGTTCCTGGAGCCATCTGTAAACCAGTTGTCTCCATCACAGGGCAGGTATGCGTCGCCGTTAACCCATTCCTCCTTCGTGGATAGGCTAACTCGATACTTCTTGTCGAAGAGGTGGCGAGTGACCATTTTGTCCCTGGGCATGTTCAAGGTCGGCCTTCTCGCAATGTCGAATGGGATCTTCACTGCTGTCGAGATCCTTCTGTCATTTACAAAATTTAGCCTCCAGGCCGCCTTCGCAGCCACGGCCTTGATGGTAAGATGGAGGGGCTCTAAACCTATTAGTGCCCCCAGTGCCATCGTGGGTGTCGACTTCGAGGCTCCAGTGACGCCTCTCAAGATCAGTCCCCTGATCCTTTCCAGTCGAGACTTCACAGTGGACAGCTCGACCCTGCTCCACCAGACTACCGCCGCATAGGTTAATCTGGGTCGCAAGATCGCTGTGTAAATCCACATAAGTGTCTCCGGTTTCAGGCCCCAGCTTTTCCCTATGGTTCTCCTACAGAGCCATAGGGTCGCTACTAGCTTCTTGCACTTGTTTTCCAGGTGCTCATTCCATGACAGCTTCTTATCCAGAATTACTCCTAGATATTTGGCTCGTTCTTTGATTTCCAGCTGTTGTCCTCCAAGTTTCAATGTACTCGTAGTTCCCC
>CAKNYM010050410.1:0-13709 GCA_932195095.1 Andricus curvator
AAAAGAGCAGAAAAAGATTTCATCCCCATATCTGATGTGGAACCCACGCCAAATTATCCCATATACCATTACTCTAATTCGAAAACTCGTCAGGTTTCGTCTCCTTGTTCCGAATTTCACCCAAGCATACTTATGCTATTCTGCTCTCCTCTCCCCATTTTAGATCCTCTTCAAACCTCCAGGCTCTCTTAATTTGTCTTGTTACCATTTTTTCCCTTCCTAATTATTCCCTTAACATGTATCCTGGGCAACTCCAAATACCCATAACCCATCTCAGAAATCTCTAATGCATGCTTACCATTTTCCTATGTTCCTTCCATCCCCAGACCTCCACTCCATAACAAAACACTGCCCAAACCAACGCATCAAACAACCAAACCCTCATCCTCCAATCGTCATTAAACCTTTTCTTTCCTATACCCCATACTTGACCGACTACTTTACTCACACATTTGATTCTTTTCCTCACCTGCACCTCGTTTCCCCCTCCTGCCTCAAACCAAAAACGTAGGTAACAGAATTTCTCCACAATTTTGAATGTTTGTCTGATTATCTCTCAATCGTAATCTATTTGAATCTTTCTTCTTCTGTAGCACATCACCTTAGTCTTCTCCATACGTCGTCCGCGTATGCTAGAGAGTATAGTTTGCTATTGCCCAAAACCGTTCCCCCTTTCCCTTTCTCCTTTAGCTTCTCATCTAAGTCTGCCAGCAGCATATTAAAAATTAGCGGACTCAACGGGCATCCTTGCCTTAGACCTCTTCCTGTCCAGAATACCTCCCCTTTTTCCTTTCATATCTTCACCCTAATTCTGGTTTCTTTAAAAATTTCCTTTATCCTCTCCAACAACCTTTGCCCTATTCCCCTCTCTTTCATAGCCTGCCATAGCACTTTTCTATTTACTAAGTCAAAAGCTGCTGTAAAATCTACGAACAAGGCGACTAATTTCCCTCTCTTTCTCCCTAAATTTCTGTTAACCAAGTGGTTGAGTACGTGAGTGTTATCTATAGTCCCCATCCCTTTTCTAAATCCTGTCTGACTGTGTGCGATACTTTCGTTTTCTTCTATTTGACTCTCTAACCTTTTTCTTAGAATTTCTGCATATATTTTATAGCCCACTGACATGAGAGTGATCCCTCTCTACTCCTCTACCTTCTTGCCGTCCCATTTCTGAAAAAGCGTTACCACCAGCCCTGTCATTCACTCCTCGGGCTACCCTTCTCCTTTACAGACCCTGTTGCAGATCTTCCACATCCCTTCCCTAACCCGTTCTCCACCATACTTCATCTTTTTGTTCTCCATGCCATCCTCTCCTGTAGCCTTGTTCCTTTTTAGTCTATCTATTGACTCATCCACTTCTTCTCTTGTTATTTCGTTCCCATTCTCCATTTCTCCCTGGACTATCCATCTATTTTCCCCCTTGATCCTATTTTGCGCTCCCCCTAACAAGACCCTTGCAATAATCCGTCCATTCACCCATTCACCCATTTCTATTTCTTCATTCACACCCTTCCTTCCTCGTCTTTCCCTATTTATCAAATCCCAAACCCTACCATCTTTGATCGCTTTTTCCACTTCTTCCTTGTATTTCTACTTTCCCCTTTGCCTTTTCCTTTCCAGCATCCTATCATGTTCTCTTTTTCTCCTGTTGTACTCCCCCTTCTCCATTTCCCCTTTCTACCATTTTCTTTTTACTCTACCTGAATTCCTCGTCCCACCAGCCTCTCTTTCCCTATCATCTTTCTTCTTTTGTACCTATCTCATCCCTTACCTTCTCAATCGACCCTTTCAACCTTTCAATTAACGAGCCTACTCCCTCCTCTGATTCATACCTAACATTCTCCTTTTTTATTTTTTGTTTAAACTCTTTTAATTTATCTACACCCCAGACTTTAAAATGATTTCAGAAAAATACAAGGGAATTTAAATGAATTTGATATAATGCTAAAGAATTCAAACTGAGTTTAAAAGACTTCAAGCCGAATTAAATACAAACAAAAAATTTAAAAGAAATCCACTTAACTGAATAGAATTGATTTGATTTAAAAGAATTCAAGTAAAATAAAAAAATTCAAGAGAGATAATAGAAGAGTTCTGGATAAATTAGTAATAATTCAGGGTGAATTTCAAATAAATTAACATTAATTGCAAAACATATTTGAAAATCTCTTCAAATCTGTAGAAACGTATGAAATCCCTTAGGGATCGTTCATATACTACGTTACGCGTTTTTCTTTTGTTTATATCGTTGTATCCTTTCCAACTTCACGGAAATGATATTCTCATCTTTATTTAAACAAAAGAAAAATGCGTAACGTAGTTTATGAACGATCCCTTACTCCTTGTGAATGAACTCTTTGAAATCCATTAAAATATTATAAAATCCCGTGAAAATGTACGAAATTTTATAGTATTATCTTAAATATTGAAAAATATATTAAAATACCTAGAGAGCTTTAAAATATACTTTAAAATATTCAAAATCCTTAGAAATCTTTTTAAATTCCTTAAAACTTTCTAAGGCTCTCCAAAATCCCTTGGAATTACAAAAAAAAATCTTAAATCTTTAAAATCCTTTCAAAATATTGAAATCTATTTAAAACATGTCTTGGAATCTCTTGAAATATACTCAAAGATTTGAATAAAACTCAGAAATGAGTATGGAAAAGAATTCAATAGGGCCATGGGGTCATTTATTGCAAGAAAAGTGACTAAAATGATCTTTTCATTTAAAAGAGTGGTTATAGTGACTGTATCTTCAAAAAGTGGCTAAAACGTGATTTGAGGAAAAAAGTGACTAAAAGTGACTGTTTGGTAGCCCTAATTATTCTTGACAGTTACTTAGAAATCTAATGAAATATTATAAAATATCTTGAAATAACATGAAATTTGATGATATTACTTGAAATCCTGGAATATTTATTAAAATACCTTGTGAGATTTTGAAATCCCTTAAAATCATTGAAATCCTCGGAAATCTTATAAACTCACTTGGGATCTTTCACAATATCATAAAACCTCGCATAGGTCCTACAAAAACGTTCCATATCTTCTAAAATTCCAGAAAACTATTGAACACCCCGTGCAAATTTTTCAAATACCTTAAAATTGATCAAATCCTTGGAAATTCCTAGAAATTTTTTTAATTGTTTCAAAGTGCCTTGGAATCTTTTGAAAATCACTAAAATATTTAGAATCGTTTTTTTTATTTAAGATCAAAATGAAATCTACTTTCTTATTAATAATTTTATGCAAAATTAGCATGAAAAAGATTCACAATTCAAAATTAGATTTTCAACCTACCTCCTTTTCGGCTCATTAGAAGCAAGTAAATAACAAAGGAAAAAAGAAGAACTGAATCACTTAAAATTATTGGAATCTTTTGAAAATACCCTAAGATATTTCAAAAACTATAAAATGTTTTGAAATACCCCAGATAACAATTTGCTCACACCTTGCCCGTATGGTGTTTGCACGCGTGTCGACCGATCGGCACGATGTGAGGGCAAGAGTGCAGACATATGTGTCCTCATATGCGTCGCATATGCGCCGCACGCGTGTCGGCACGTGCGTACCAGCGTCGTGTTAGCATGCATGTGGTTTGAGTTATAATTATTGAAAACAAGATATTAAAAATAACATAAGTAACAGGAAACATTGTATGACGTTTTTAAGAACAGACTCCTGTGTTGAACGTTGTTCTTTCACAACTGATGATGCAACAGGTGTTTATTCCAAAAGCGACATACACAAAATTATTCCTGCTACCTCTTAAATAATGTATCAGCGAGAAATATATATTTATCTGAAAATATTTTTTTATTTCGAACAATTTAAATTATTCAATACAGAACGTTTATTCAACACTTTTGTTAAAAAACAAAGGGATTTTAAAGAACACTATACTTTTGAATCTTCCAGTTAATTACTTTCAATTGTTTTTCAAGTTGCATATTTTTAATCGTTCTACTTCTGAGATTTAAGAACTTAAATCTCAGAAGTAGAACGATTAAAAATGTGCACTTGAAAAAGTTGTTTTCGATCATTTTAAATCTGAATATAGTAAATATAGTAAACAATAGTGAAGAAGATATATTGAATTTTTGTATTGCGAAGAATTTTAATAGAAACGCTGTGACATTTAGAAACCTATCTTTAAAGATTTTATTTCTAGTCTGAACCATTGAAAGTAATTAACTGAAAGATTCAAATCTATAGTGTTTTTTAAAACCCCTTTTACACATCTTTTATAATGTTTAACCTTAATCTAAGAATTCGTATGAAATAAAAAATTATTTTCAAACAATTACAACTCTTGCCGACTTTGTTCTTTGCCTCAAACTTTGTTTATACTCCAAGCTAATTTTCCGAACCAAAATCCAAGAAAAAATGTTTATTTAATTTGAACAAAAATAATTATTCACTTTTATTTCGACTTTTTGTATGTAAAATAAACTTGGAAAATAACAAAAATTTAGAGCATGAAGCGAATTTGATCATAGTTTTATTTTTACACAACTGCTATATTATGTTTTTAGTAATAATGCGCTTTTTGTGCCGCACTCTTCACCGCACGCTATATGCCGACATTTTGCCCTAAGTACCTGACGAGCATGATAGACGTACGCTGTGCTGCATATCATGCAGACCGTGTGCGGGTACTATGCGGGATTAGTTATTACCCTCAGAACGTGCTGTCACTGTGCTTGCATTGTTGCCGACACATCGTGCTTGCACACCATGCGCCCATGTGCGTCCGCATGCCTTAAAATTTTTAAATCTCTTGAAAGTTCCTTGGAATCTTTCAAAATACCCTAATATATTTTCAATCATTTCAAATCCCATCAGGTTACAGAAATCAATTGAAAATTCCTTGGAATCTTGTATTGAACCCTAAAACCCCAAGAAAATTTGTTCACATCTCTTGAAAATGCTTTAGAATTTTTGAAATACTCTGAAATCAATTGAATATTCCTTAAACTCTTTTAAAATACTCTTAAAGTTTTCAGATCCCTTTAAATTTTTTGAAATTTCTTGAAATTATTGAAATCTCTTGAAAATGCCTTGGATTCTTTTGAATTGCCCTAAAATATACCACATTCTTTAAAATTCCTTTAAATTATTTTTAAAAATACAAAATTCATACGAATTTTGAAACCTTCCCTAAAATATTTATTAAAATTCTATTAATTAATATTTTACCAAATTTTAATTTTTCTCAACCGGATCTAATCCTCTAACAATGGGAAGGTTGCGCGTGGGAAGCAACCGTCCGCTCGAAGAGTATCCTGGGGTTCTGCTATTGTGACTAGCACCAAGTCGAAGGAAAACTTGGAGGATAATTTATTGGGGTCTATTTGACCTAGTCTTCGTTACTGACACTGTCAGTCTTGTCAGTCAAAGGCTGAATTCTGGCGAGCCCTGTCTTAAACAATAACTTTAAACTATTTAAAGCTTTCGAAAATGCCTCGGAATCCTTTAAATTACCCTATAATACTTCTAATCCTTTGAAATTTATTCAAATAATTGAAATAAATTCAGAATTCCTTCAAATGCTTAGAAATTTCCTAAAATATTTCAAGTTCTTCGAAATCTTTTAAAATCACTTGAAACTTCTTGAAGCTCTTGAAAATGCTTTGGAATCTTTTAAAATTCATTAAAGATTTATTTGAAATATTTTAAAATCAATTGAAACTTTTTCAAGCTCTTGAAATGCTTTGGAATTTTTTTAAATTTCCTAAAGATTTATTTGAAATATTTTTAAATCACTTCAAACTTTTTAAAGCTCTTGAAAAATGCCTTGGAATCTTTTAAAATTCTCTAATGATTTATTTGAAATCTTTTAAAATTACTTGAAACTTTTCAAAGCTCTTGAAAATGAATATTTTAAAATACACCAAAAGTTTTTAAAATCTCTAACAAAATTTTGAAACACCTTGAAATTATAAAAATCTTTTGAAAGTGCCTTGGATTCTTTTGAAATACTCTAAAACTCGTCTAATCCTTTAAAATCCCATCAAATTATTTAAACAAATACCTACAAAATTCCTTGGAATCTTTAGAAATTCCCTAAAATATCTCAAGTTCTTTAAAATCTTTTAGAATCACTTTAAACTTTTTAAAGCTCTTGAAATGCTTTGGAATCTTTTTAAAATTCGTAAAGATTCATTTAAAATCTTTTAAAAACACTTGAAACTTTTTAAAGCTCTTGAAAATGCCTTGGAATCTGTTAAAATAACCTAAAATATTTCAAATCCTTTAAAATCTTTTGTCATTCATTGAAATTATTGACATCTCTTTAAAATGCCTTGGATTCTTTTCAAATGCCCTAAAATATGCCCAATCCTTTAAAATTCATTTAAATTATTAAAATAAATAAAAAATTCCTTGCAAATTTTCTGAAATTCTCTCAAATATTTTCCTACAATATATATTAATTTTAAATCTTTTAAAATCACTTGAAATTTTTTAAAGCTCGTGAAAATTCCTTTGATTTAAAAAAAATACCCTATAGTCTTTAAATTTCTTTAGAAATCCCTTCAAATTATTAAAATCGACTTCTTAATGTATCTGAAATCGATCAAAGCAAGTAACGCCCAGACTTTGTCTCGCTCCTTGACGATCAGGCACAAATATGAGTGAGAAAGGGATACCGGATCTTAAATAAGACAACCGGATCAAAGAATAATAGAGTTTATTAACTCCAAAAATTTCCCTATCAGTTCCCGCATTTGCCTGCACCTCCACAGTGTTTGCTTCGTTACAACCCGACCGGAAAAACCCCGCTAATGAAAAAACCCCCGGGAGGAGCCTTTATATGATTTTAAATTATAAACGTATTACCCTCGGCAGCACACCTGGGCTTTGCCATTCATCAACGGATTCTGAGAATCCAATACGATCCAACAATACAAAACACCTTGGACCATCGACTAAGACTCCTTCAATCACCAAGGAAAAAATAAATAAACAAATCAGTTAACAATACTTTCACTTTATCGCCACCTCTCGCCTTGAACCTTCAGACCAGACTGGTTTCGAATCCATTCGCCCCGATTGAAAAACTCTCACTCTCACTCGATTCCAAGAAATGGTTCCCAAAGAGTCGTACCTTCAAACCCATACAATTAAATTCACCTAGATAAACTCACAAACATAACCGTGTTGCATACGTTAAAATTAACTTAACTGGCCAGAGGTTTTCCTCTTTTTTCGGATGTCCGTATCTTTAATGGGCAGTTTGACCACTTTTGCTACAGATCGCTTCATTATTCCATTTACGGTTCCTATACCAACAACCCGAGTTCGACCATCTTTCCCAGGACTTGCGCGTTCGACAATGCCCTTCAGCCACGCATTACGAAAGAGGGTGCTATCCACAATCAATACGAAATCACCTACTTTGAGAGGTTCCGAGTCTTCCTGCCAACATTTTCGGGGTTGTAAGGTGGGAAAATACTCCTTTAGCCACCTGTTCCAGAACAGGTTGGCTAAATGTTGAGCGATTCTCCATGGTTTCCTCTGACATAAATCCCATTCCTCAAACATACCCCGGATGCTAGTCCCAGATGAACAGCCGATAAGGAAGTGATTAGGATTTAATGCTTGCCAATGTCGTGAATCGATGGATACGTGAGTCAATGGTCTACTGTTTATCGAGTGATCAGTTTCGAACAAGAGAATATATAGACACTCCTCGCTCAGGGCTCTTTCTTTGAGTGTTACCCTTCAAGCGGTGTTAACACTCATCACCAATTTTTCCCAGCACCACCCATATGTGGTGAAACCGGTGGAATAAAGTGTCATTGAACACCGTGATTCGTTGCGAAGTCTTGAAACTTGGTGCCATCAAGTTCCTTCATAGCCTTTCGCAACTCGGTATCTGCACCTCATAATTTAGTTCCGTTATCCGAATAAATATGGGATGGATAGCCACCATGACAAGCCATGCGTTCAAGGGCCATAATGGCTGAATCAGCTGTTAATGAAGCAGCGATTTCTATATGTACGACCCTCGTCGACATACACGTAAATAGTACTCCCCATCGTTTTTCTCTACGCCGAGGGCGACGGATGGTCATATACATGGGTCCAAAATAATCTAAACCCGTGCAAGTGAATGGTTTCTGATAGTGTGTTAGTCTAGCCAAAGGTAAGTCACCCATCCTAGGTGGAAGAGCTTTTCCCTTCTGAATACCACAGTATTGACAATGAAAACCCACAGACTTCACAGTTGATCGAAGGTTTATTAACCAATACCTTTGCAGAAGCTCATTTACTACTGTCTCGGTACTTACATGGGCAAACCTTTCATATACGGACTGTACGAGCAATCTAATGTATGGATGTGTTCCATCCAAAGATTCACGTGATATCTTCTCGACCTCACCAATTCGTCCCCCAGCAACCAGTACACCATCACTATTTAAAACTGGTGTCAATTCAACCCGACCAGAAAAAAAACCAGCTAGTGGAAAAACCCCCGGGGAGGAGCCTTTCCATAATTTTAAATTATAAACGTATTAACCTCGGCAGCACCCCTGTGCTTTGCCGTTCGTCAGCGGATTTTCAGAATCCAATACGATCCAACCTTAGAGGATCGTAACAGTAATAACCTGCCTTAGAGGTTTTCCTTAAACTCAAGTCATTAATTGTCACACTTACAATACAAAACACCTTGGATCATCGACAAAGACTCCTTCAACCATCAATGAAAAAATAAATAAATAAATCAGTTAAAAATACTTTCACATTATCGCCACCTCCCGCCTTGAACCTTCAGACCAGACTGGTTTCAAATCCATCTGCCCCGATTGGAAAGCTCTCACTCTCACATGATTCCAAGAAAGGGTTCCCAAGGGGTCGTACCTGATCTCGAGGAAAACAATGCCACGTCGGCTACAGTATCAGCATTTTTTTAAATAGGAGTGTCCCTTAAGAGTGTGAAAATGCTTCATTTGAAGATTTTTTTAAATTATAACATTTTTAATCTGTAGACATACACAGATCTCTGACATACTCCTATTTAAACTGAGAAAAATCATTATTCCAATATGTCACTATAAGGAAATGGACATTTAATTCCTTTAGGGAAAGTAGAACCGAAACGTACACGAGTTTCACAAATGATATTTAATATTATAACTATAATTAAATTATAATAGAAATCACAGTTACAGAGCGTAAAAATGATACTTTATACCTCATACTTTTACAGACTTTTTAGTGCGACGGTTGAGAACACTGCCCCAACCTCATCTCTATCTCTGTCTCTATTTAACACAGTAACAGTAACACGCTATGACGCTATACTCTTCTCTTTTTTACTTACCAACTTTATTTCTTGCATATTGTATACAACACGCGGATCGGTCGTGTGTCTTTTCTCATCAATAATTGCTTATACAAACATTACTTCTTTGAGAATCACTGGCCTGCATCGAAGTATCGGCTTGTGTTTAGTAAGGTTAGTTTATGTAAACCTATATAATTTGATGTACAATTTTTTTATCATTAGATTACTTTTTTTGGCGATTGGAGCAGAGATGGATCACTCATTTTTCAATTTTAACTGTGTTAATTTTTATGGCTGGGTTACAAATCGATTATTATCTACAGTTATCCATATGCTATATTATTGATATTCATTGACAGTTTTTTAAAGATTTTCTCCAATCCCATGATTCGTTGACAAAAAAAAAAAATCACGTGCGTCCTAAACTACGACCCAAGTCAGATTTATGTGTAAACATCTTCGGTAAACGTTAACTGAAATTGAAATCTTAAATAAAGAAAATAATAACTCACTCTTCTGTGACCAGTCACTAAAATGCCGTACTACAAAATTAAAATACGTCAAAAACGCCGTATCTGTATACACTACGTATTATAATTTCAAAATTTTCAACTCTGAATGCTCATTGGTAATTATAATAAATAAAAATTTATTTTCTCTTATATGTAATGTCGTGAAAAAGTTTGCAGACATCTATTTTCCAATAGGTTGAACAAGTAGCCTAGTTTTAATAATAATAAACTCTAAATTTTCTTTCAATTATTGCATGAAAGGTGATAAAAGTAAAAGAGAGAGAGAGGGAGAGGGGGAAAGAGGGGGCGGGGATAGAGAGGCTCCTTCAATATTCCTGACACACGACACGACGCGTGTGTCAGACGCTTGCGTTGCACTTTCGAGTCGTGGTTTCACTCGACTCAGGCGCGAGTCCCCATATCGAGGTCTAAGATGTTTACACATCAAAAAATTTTTAAATACATGAAGTGTGATTTTTAGATTCATTACGATTCAATGTTTTTATTCGCATCTGGAAACATGCCGCATGTATACAAACGTAAGTCAGGATCGACGCGAGGATTATGGGATGCGGCAGATATGGCCGAGGCTGCAGAAAAAGTCAAGCCCAAAGCAATGAGCCTAAGAGAGGCTGAACGTGCTCACAATGCCCCTCGTTGTACACTCTCCAGAAGAGTCAGACTTGCGAAAAATGAACCAGCTCCCATTTTGGGACCTTCAAGTGAGTGAAATATAACCTAATACTGATACCTATTATATTTTGTCCTGTTATTTTGTGTTATTCGTCCCATAGGCTGCATGGGGCAGGGAAATGAGCGAAAATTTGCCACACATCTGCAAACTATGGCTAAAATGGGATTCCTGCTCGATCGTTTGAGTCCGTCAACTGGCATTCGAATTTGCAGAAAAGTTAAAAATAAATCGTCGATTTAACAAGGAAACAAAGATGGCTGGTTATCCTTGGCTCTGTTCTTGTCTTCGTCGAAACCCTAATCTTACTATCCGAAAATCTGAAGAACTGTCCATGACAAGAGCTAAAGGATTATGCAGAAAAGCTGTTCAAAATTTCTACGAGCTTCTCTACAGGAAAGTAAAAAATACCGATTGCAGAATAAGGCGCAGAATTTTTCAAACTGCGATGTGTCAGGCCTTCAGCTCATCAACAGCACTGGGCAAGTTATTACAGCCAAAGGATCAAAGGCTGTCAATCAAATAACAACTTGTGGCAGAGGAGAGAGAGTGACGGTTCTAGCATGCTGCACGGCTGAAGGTAGGTTCATGCCATCCACAATAATTTTAAAAGGAAAGAATAAGAAACCCGAATTCGAAGATGGCTTGCCACCAGGGGCAGCCATCGAGGAAATCGAAAATCAGCCTGCAACAACGATGAACTGTTCCTGCGTTGGTTTGAAGAAGAATTTCCGCCACGAAAGGCACCAGGGAGAAACATCCTCATCTTGGACGGACATGGCAGCCACTGCTCGTCAATCAAACTTCCAGAGTCAGCTGAATTAAAAGATTATATGACTTTCAAATATGATAATAAAGCATTTGAACATAACACCTTAATTATAAGCTACGGTTATTACACATTATTCAACCTAGTCCATCTCTCCTCCAGTGTCCCATCTTACCTCCAGTTTTTTTTTCTTTTTCAAAGTTGACGCACGATTTTGAATCATGTTCTTTGAATCAAAACAACGCATAATTCTAATTGAAAAGGTTGAAATTAAAACCTACATAGGCCAGAATATATATTTTTTGAATATTAATAGTTTTCTAGAAGGAAATATAAAAAGTGGTCCATCTCTCCTCCACTTACCCTATGGAGTCTGCTTGTCAATGAAACATGCGTTCTATTGTCGTATATTAATTAAATAAATTTGTAACAATTTTCATACTTTTTCTCAAGGAAAGAATATTGTTTGCAATCTAACATGTATCAAAGTAGCTTCTCAGATATAGTAAATTCCAGAAAATACTTAAAATTTACGCAAAATAAATACATTTCAGGCGAATTTTGCATGTTTAATTGACAAGTGGTCTCCACGTATATATTGCAGATTGTTACGCTAATTAACCGGTTTTGTGGGAAATGGTTATGAATTTCTTTATTAACAAAAAAATCGCATGCTTCATTGACAAGTGGACTAGGCCCACTGGGTATCACCGCGCAAAAAAGTGCCTTCAACTCGACCTCCATGGTGGTGAGGGACAGAGTGCATTAGACATCGTAATACAGTAGCCTCCGATTGAGCACCACACTGCCCCAGCGAGCATCGAGCTCAGGCGCAATACAGTAGCAATGGTCTGTTAAGCCACCAGGTATCAGGTGGTAACCTGAATAAGCCTTAAGCCAGATTAACTCTTAGCTACTGATTTAACTTTATTGAATCAGGGTGATACACCTACCTTCGTGACATCCAGATGTCGAGAGGTAATTGATTTGACCTTATGTTCGATATGCATTAGCGAAGTGTTCAAGGGATGACATGTATCATCGGATACGTCGCTATCGGATCATAGACAGATATGCTTATCTTATAGGGAGGATCTCAACAGTTTGCTAGGCCGTATACCAGGCAGAATCAAGTCCATCGTACAAATAGAATTTGCTTTAGACATCCTAGAAAAAGGTATGGACAAAGCGTATGCACCCTGGTGGAAGTCTAGACTGGAGGACCTGGTAAAGGATACTCGACGCCTTCCTAACAGGGCTAAGAAGAATGGGAATTGCGACTTGTATAGAGCAACCTTAACAGGATATAATAATGAGATAAAAAAATGCCGTAAGGGGATCATCGACGGGGTATTGTCAGGGAATCGAGAATATACCTGACATTGCTAGACTCTAGAGAACCTTGAAGGGTAACTCATCACATCAACTGAAGGCATTAATGTTGCCTTCGAGTGAAATGAGTCGGTGAGCCAGAATGGAAGATTGGAAAGTAGCCAGTCGTATTGTCACTTATTCAAAAATTAGACGGGAAGTTAAACATTTCAACTCATTTGAAACCGCAGAGGACGAAAGAATATTCCCTGCATTAATTCAAGAAGGGTTTCAGTCCTTGGTGGGTCTATTGTGTACATAACATCTTTTGGGCATGCTTAGCAATAGGATACACCTTCGTAGCATGGAGGAAGGTTAACGCAATCTTCATTCCAAAGCCGGATAAGGATATCAAAATCTTTTAGACCGATCAGCTTGACCTCGTTCATACTGAAACACTAGAAAAATTAGTGGACCTTTACTTGAAAGAAGAAATCCTAACGGAAAAATCTCTCCATAGGAATTAATTTGCCTCTCGAAAAGGCAGATCTAACGTAGACGCACTCTAAGTATAAATTTGGAAACCTGAGAGACCGAAAGACTAATAATTAAAAATAGTAATTAAAACTTAACCTAATACACGAATGTCAGATAATTAAAAATAGCGATCTGTTTTTTGAGTTTTTTCTTCGCTATTTAATGTTTGTATATTCCTTCCCTCACCCTCCCCACACAAACTCTTGAGCATCAGACACAATAAGAAGCGAAAATTTCAAATTATAAATTTGGAAACCTGGGAGACGGAAAGGCAAATAAGAAATGTTCATTTTGATGGTCACGAGATACGAAACGCAGATATTTGAAAAAAAAATTAAAATAGCAATCTGTTTTTGAATTTCGTATAAACTGTTTAGTGTTATTATATCCCCCCCCCCCCTTTGAGCATAAGACATAAAAAGCGTAAATTACAAATTATATCTTTGAAACTTGGAATACGGAGTCAGATAATTAAAAATTGTAATTAAGAGATTATACATTTGAAAACCTGATATACGGAAGGCAGATAATTAAAAAATGGCAATCTTTTTTTGAATTTTCCTAAACTTTTACAGTTTTATCCCCCCCCCCCCC
>CAKNYM010050410.1:13809-37274 GCA_932195095.1 Andricus curvator
TTCTTATTTTTGTTTTTTCCCCCCCCCCCCCTAAGCATACAAAATCATAGAAAGCGATAATTGCAAGTTATAAATTTGGAAGCCTGAGAGACGGTAAGGCGAAAATTTAACAAACGGCAAACTTTTCTTGAATTTTTCCTAAACTTTATTGTCCTTTTATATTCTCCCCTCACCCATTCGAACATAAGACACAATAAAACGCAATGATTGCAAATTCATAATAGACAAAACTGAGATACGGAAAAACAGAACCATAAAAAGTGAAAGTATAAAGTTGTAAATCTGAGCCCGAACTAAGGAAATGAGGATAAACAAAAATAAGAATCACATAAAAAGCAAATTATAGAGTTCAAATCTGAAGTTAAGATACTAAAAAGCAGACACATAAAGCAGCAATGCAATGACAATGGTAATAATGATAGAAGAATATCATGGAGTTACCAACATTGAGAATTTTCAGTTTTCCTTTTTTAAACCTTAAATCATTGGTGCAGTTGTTTTCAGTTTTTTTTGCACTTATTTGTTTCCACTTTAGTTTCACTTTTTCTGATACTACTTTGTAAAATATGTATTTTTTAAATATTTTATTCCCTTTATTTTGTTTGGGTTCTTCATCAAACTGAAGCCTACTCTCGATGCGATTCAGAATGAAACTGAGTTAAAAAACGGCATTCCTAAAAAAAAAGTTCCCTGAATGGACAATAACATTCTTTTCTCCGTAGGGTTTGGGTGGGATCAGTGGCGTTTTCCCAAACCAGATTTTCGAGAATGTAGTTTGCAGCAGTTTGCTTTGTTTTTTTTTATATATTTACCAGAATTTTTAAATATTTATATATAACTTACTACATTTTTTTTGTATTCTAGTGGAGTTTTACATTTATGTTTGATTACAAAAAAAAAGATTTGTTTGGGTTTTTGATTTCTGTTGTTTTGAATTTTTGCGTATTGACCTATTTGATTTTGTGCAGTAACGGAAGATAGAATTCCGAAAGATTTCCTACATCCGCAGGCTCATTAAAGCTTTCTGTTGTGACTATATGTGCCAAATAGGGAACCTGTTTCTAGGAAAGCCGATTTTCACTCAATTTCATCCTGAATCGCACCGAGCGTAGTACTCAGTCAGGTGAAGAACCCCAATAAAATAAAGGTGAAAAGATTTGAAAAAAAAACTAAAATACATATTTTACAAAGTAGTATCAGAACAAGTGAAACTAAAGTAGAAGCAAATACATGCAAAGAAAAATTAAAAACAACTGTATCAAAGATTTAAGGTTTAAAAAAGGAAAACTGCAAATTCTCAATGTTGGTAACTCCAGGATATTCTTCTATTACTATTACCATTGCCATTGCATTGCTGTCTGATGTGTCTGCTTTTTAGTATATTCTGTTTTTCCGTCTCTCCGGTTTGCATATCATAACTTTGCAATCTTTGCGTTTTATTTTTTCTTATGCTCAAAGGGAGGAGGGGAGAATATAAAATCAAAACAAATTTTAGAAAAAATTGAAGAACAGTTTGCCATTTGTTAAATGTCTGCCTTCCCGTCTCTCAGGCCTCCAAATTTATAACTTGCAATGTTCGCCTTTCATGATTTTTATGCTCGAAGGGGGTGGGGGATATAATAACTCTAAATAGTTTGGACAACATTCAAAAACAGATTGCTATTCTTATTTTTTTTTAAATACCTACCTTCCGCATCCCACGATCATCAAAATGAAAATTTCTTAATTGCCTTTCCGTCTCCCAGGTTTCCAAATTTATAATTTGTAATTTTCGCTTCTTATTGTGTGACGCTCAAGGGTGTGTGTGTGTGGGGGGGGGGGGTATAAAAACATTAAAAATTAAGAAAAAACTCAAAAATTGAATGCCAGTTTTAATTATCTGTCTTTCGTATTACTGGTTAATGTTTAATTGCCATTTTTAATTATCAGTCTTGCGGTCTCTCAGGTTTTCAAATTTATAATCTTTTAGTTTTCGCTTTTTATTGTGTCTCATGGCAAAAAAGGGGGGAGTGCCAAATATAATAACACTCAATAGTTTAGATAAAATTCAAAAACAGTTTGCCAATTAGAGTAAAAAATCTTGCTCGACATTGCTAAATTAATTTAATTAATAATTAGTAATTAATTTAAGTTTCTTAGGGTAATTAGTTTAAGGTTGTAAGGAAAATTTTAATAATTAGTAATAATTAATTAATAAAATTAAATTGCTCGGCATTGAAATGTACCAAAAAGAAGAAAGAAGGGCGCCGCCTGTACATAGGAATACCGGGAAGCAGATGAAGGAAAACACCGGGCGCGCTCGTCTCGAGGCGGCCTTTATATAACCGACTAAGGGATTGAGCTACGAAGAGATTCTCAAGGACGTCAAAGGTAAGGTGCAGTCTGACACTCTTGGTGTCAAACTCAAGGGTGTCAGGAAGACGAGGAATGAAGATGTCCTCATCGAGGTGGGCGGTGATGCAGAGGGCAAGACTAAACTGTTCTCTGTCATCAGGGAGGCAGTTGGCGATGGGGGGAACGTGCGTGAGGATAAACTTCGGAGTGAGCCTGGCTGCAGATATCAATGTCAGAATGACGAAGAAGGCCTTCAAAGGGTACCTGAAGACATACGTCAAGCTAAACGAGGAGCTAACCGCGAGGATACTCCATACAGGACACCCTAAGGTGGGATGGGTGTCCCATAGTGCAACCACTGCGCCGCAAAGGAGAGAGAGATTCGGATTAACCATCTATCGGGGACGAAGTGATGCCCGTCGTTTAGGAATGCAGCTCCATCGCGGAAGTCACAGAAACGTCAGCGATAGCCAAGCAAGCCCAAACAAGATGTCGAAGCCCGACGAGTTTGCTGCGCGACCCCGTCGCCCTGCTGGAGATGAGGCGTACATCTTGGTTGGGCGGGAGATACGACAAAGACCAGGAGCTCACAGTTTTATTGCAGGAAAGAGAGAAGTGCACCATGAAGACATCTTGAATCTCGTTTTTCTTTTGGACTGAATCAATTCCATCTCACTTGACGCGAGAGAAGGCAATGCGCGGAATTTGCATTATTTGTAGCGTTATTATACGTTAAGCCATAGATCAAATGTCCTAATATTTGTAATGCTCCTGTGAATGATCTCTCATTAAAGGTAATTAAACGTCACTTGTGGTACTTAGATCAAGTAATGGTAACTCACAGTATTTTTTTGGACCTAGTGTCTACTGAGACACAGCGTAACATGGTTTCACAGCTGGAGAAATAATCTGATCAAGAATACGGTCGCTCTTTCAAATACGAAGGAAAGGATGATGTCAGCAAAAAATCATTGCAGTCGTTCATTGGGTCTGCTTCGAATTGCATGTTAAAAGTATTAAAAATCGACACCTCTTCCTTAAAAGAAGACGTTCAGGATTGGGAGAACCTCATTTCTTATCAGGAAGCTAAGAAAGTTGTTCAAGCTCTAAAATTGATAAATGATTGTGCGAATAGAGGGGTTGCTTTTATAACAACTTTCAACACTTCCATGACGCAGAAAGAAGAACAGAAACAATTCCTTCTGCAAGTGGTGAAAAATCTTAGGAAGCGTTTTCCGAACGCTGACAAGAATACACTCATAGCAGGATTCAAGAAAAGGCAATGAGGGAAGAGGCAGAATCATAATGTACGTTTAACGACCACGCCTAGCTTAAACCAGTTTTCACTGAAATGAGCTTTGGCTGTCCACGTTGCCTACAAATTTTATTTTGGAGATGACTTCCGAATATTTGAAGCCTAAAATTTAAAAAAATCATTTGGGTCCTTATTAAAATAACTCATTTTTTTACATTTTATAGACCATTTATCACGTATATTTCTTAGAGAAAAAGTCATATGTGATATTGCTTTGGCCAAAACCCTGTAATTTGGTGACAAAAAAAAACTTCCAAATGCTCAATATCGAGTGACCTTCGGAACGCTTTTAAAATTTTGGAAAAGTGCAAAAAAAAATTAGTTTTTTGAAAATTGCTCGTCACGGGTACATCGTACAACTTAGGTCCATAATTAAAAAAGAAAGTAGAGAAAATTCCTGAAAAGGCTAAAAAAACACAATATCCTAGCACTAACAGTTTAGAAGATATGGCATGTAAAAGTGATTTTTCAGTGAAATTTGTTTCGAAAATTTCAATTTTTGTATTTCACAAAAATTGAAATTCTCTGTGGATTTTACATGAAAATCGATTGATAATAAATGAAAGCAGGTTAAATTATCTAAAAAAAATGCTCTACCTCTAATATTACCGCAATTAGAGCTGTTGAAAGTTGACACATTTTTATTGCGTTCTATTCGACACTAAGTTAATTGTAAATAAATTGCTTCCTGTGCAATTAAGGTGTAAAATAAACAAGCGTCCGGGGAAAAGGACAATATTTGGTTTTGCGCTAGGCATGCGCACTATGACCTTTCAGCCGCTTCCATTCGGCGCGCCATGATTTGAATTCTGAAGACAACGTAACAAATTTTAAGCTTGAAAGAAAAAACTTAAACTAACAATCTATAAGTACTTTTTTTCACAATTTTCAAGATGTTCTCTTATTCGAACAATTTTTTTCTAGCTTCGAATTCTACACTATTATTTATTACGAAAAGAAGTATATAGGTGTAAAAAATATTAGGATTAGGATTAAGTTCCCTTGCTTTATATAAAAATTTTGTTATCATTTTAGCGGCAAAAAATAAAATTTTTAAAACATCAAATTTTTTAAACTACAAATAAAACTAAATGTTTAATTACTTAATACACTTTATTGCCAGTCATCTACATTGGCCGTTATTAATTGCAATGCAATTGTATTACTTTCTTGACAGTCAGACTTACTCAAGACTCTCTTTGGTATTGTTCTCGTTTTCATTGTTGAGTAAAAACGCCTTTGTGGGACTATTTTTTTGTTTTGCGCCACCGCCAATGTGCACTTGTTTCCTGGTAGGGTCCTCGCATTCCTGACAGCCTCTATCATTGGTTGAACAGGTGCACAATGTATCATAACTGCTTCCAATTCATCGAGCGCTTCGATTTTATCCAGCTGTTGCATCAACGTGATTTTGATTTTTTTAACTAGCTTGCCAAATCATCGACCTTGTTTTTTGACTCAGGAATGGGTTCGACTACTTTTGCTTCCCTGCTTTCCTCCACCATGACAGGACTTTCTTCTTCGTTAACTGAACATTATAAACAATCTACAAATTATAGAGCTAAAAAGCATGAACTGCAACCAAATGTATAGCCATCACTAGTGTTATATACTCACAGAAAAATAATTCTTCGATTCAAAGAAAAATATTCGTTGGCTGTCAGTCAAATAAAAGCTTCGTTGATTCGAAGAAATTTCTTTTGATTCAAACAAATTTCTTTAGTTCAAAGAGATGGGGATCTGTTGAAATAAAAATTTGTCTTAAATTTAAAATAATTTTCTTCATTTTTAAGTAATTTTTGGATAGATGAAAAAATATGTTAAAGAAACGGTTTCATTAATTAAAGAGAAATCTTGTTCTGACTATAGGTGGAGAATATGTGATTATTATTTTTTTTTATCGTGCCAACGGCGATACCACGCTGAAAACACCAGTTCTCGTAAGATCACTGAAGTTAAGCATTGTTGGGCGAGGTTAGTACTTGGATGGGTGAACGTTCAGGAATACTGCGTGCTGTTGGCCCGTCGTGGGTGTGGTGGGCCCACATTGGTAGTAAATATCCACCTAGAAACACTACCCGAATCAGGTAGTGAGGCAATGAACTTTCGAGTTCGAACTGCTAATCTATGTATGTATGTATAGGTGGAGAAATCTCCAGGAAATTTCTATTCAGTTTAAAAAGCTAAGCGTCTAGAAATATACAATATCAAAGCTGCAATAGCCATAATAATTTAGTGCTAATTAAAAATTTTATAGTTACCTTCAGATTGAAATTCTGGAAGTTCTTTCTGTGAGGGAGGCTGGAGGCTTTTCCGATAACGGCAAACTAGGTGTAAGTGTTTGCACATGTTCCATTTCATTGCAGAATCTAAGCAGCTGCATGAACACTGATGCAAACCTGTATTGCAGGCGAAGCAAAGTAATTTGCAGTTGCAGTCGATTTTTCGCTCTTCCACTGTATAGATCTCAGCAGCAATTTTTGAGCATAATTTTCCTGTGGTCTGTGTAATGATTTGCGCGAATAATTTGTCATGTACGAACTTTAAGATGGCACTGATGGCCTTATCTAGTCTCTTATTATGCTTTCCGTGCAAATACAAATATTTAATAGTCTTATGCATTCGTTCAATCTGCATATTCGTATTAAGTCCAGAATGTAAACGGTGGCAGTACGCCCAGGCCTTTACATTCTGGAGATAGTTTTTCTTGAAATACTTTGCATATTCAGATGTGACTGAATTTAATTCCAATGACTTTAAAAATCCCTGAATCATGGAATCAAAAGCAGCCAAATCTGTTTCTTGCATCAAGACACGCGCTTTTTGATACACAACGACCTGAAAACATTTTTAATCAATTTAAAATAACGTAAAATATTGTTGTTGAATTTAAAATACATACATTCTAAAAAGCATATATTATCTGCATCTCTTTGGTGTAAATTTTATTTAAATTTTTTCTCCATGCACGATCTACATGCCATGTACAAAATAATCTTAAAATAAAAAAGTATAATATACTCAGGTTTTTGTTTTTAAGGTATTTTTATTTGTTAAACATTAACATGCCTACCTGAACTCAGCTGGAAGCATGACCTCTAGCCATGCATTGTAAAATGCTTCGGCCATAGTCGACATGAACACTTTTGGTTGAAACTGTGTTTCCATCTCTTCCCTAATATGAGAAAAAAATATTCTCATGACAGCTTCATCCGAACGATTTGAGATTAGGAATGAGCAAGGAAATGCTTCTCTCATTTGATCCAATATTAGGGGCGTGGTGAGCTCAACCCCATATGTATTCAGTCCATGGGAATTCTATATTCTAATTATATTTAGAAAAGAATGCATTTTTATGTTCTAACCAGAATGAAGCCGTTTTACGTGTGCTTTATAATTAGAGAATTTCGTGGAAGTAAAATTGCAAGTCACGTGACCCTCTCGTCGCATGGCATTAATCCTAGTCCTAATAATTCTTTCATACCCATATACTTCGTTTCGCAATGAATAATAGTGTAACATTTTGACGTTGCCTTCATAATTCAAATCATGGCGCGCCGAATGGAAGCGGCTGAAAGGTAACAGTGCGCACGCTCAGCGCAAAACCAAATATTCTCCTTTTCCCTAAACGCTTGTGAAAAATAGTTGATATAGAAGTAAAGATGTATCGAATTTCCAGAAAAAGAAGGAAGCTTTTTCTAGACAGTTTTAGATTGCCAAATATTCCTTCGAGGATTGAGCTTCTTTAAAGAATTAAAACCTTTTTGTCCAACACTTACGCGAAAAAGACGACTTGTTCTTCTGAAAATAGTGGACAGAATGAGCGATTTCTCAATCGTTGACGTGAGCGTTGAAAAGTAGCATGTTTTTTCCACCAGGATTTTCTTCTTCGTTATCTGAACATTAGACTGCAACCAAATGTATAGCCATCATTAGTGTTATATACTCACAGAAAAATACTTCTTCGATTCAAAGAAAAATATTCGTTGGCTCTCAGTCAAATAAAAGTCTCGTTGATTCGAAGAAATTTCTTTTGATTCAAACAAATTTCTTTAGTTCAAAGAGATGGGGATTAGTTGAAATAAAAATTTGTCTTTAATTTAAAATAATTTTCTTTATTTTTAAGTAATTTTTGGTTAGATGAAAAAAATATGTTAAAGAAACGGTTTCATTAATTAAAGAGAAATATTTTTCTGACTATAGGTGGAGAAATCTCCAGGAAATTTCTATTCAGTTTAAAAAGCTAAGCGTCTAGAAATATACAATATCAAAGCTGCAATAGCCATAATAATTTAGTGCTAATGATCGTGAAAGTAAAATTGCAAGTTTCACAAAACATTGTAACACAATTTAACTACGTAACCATAACGATTGTATAACAAATAAAACCTGGAGTACTGGGACTAGCCACATTTGTCAGTAACTTGGGTTTGAGTTTCAAACCATAGCGCGTTAGATCAGAGCGGCTGAAAGACCGTAGCGCGCATGCCCAGCACATAACCAAATATTTTATAATTTTTTATATAAAGCAAAAGAACTTAATCCTAGTCCTAATAATTCTTTTATACCCATATAGTTCGTTTCGCAATTAATAATAGTGTAACATTTTGACGTTGCCTTCATAATTCAAATCATGGCGCGCCGAATAGAAGCGGCTGAAAGGTATTTTTCTTCTGAAAATAGTGGACAGAATCAGCGATCTCTCAATCGTTGACGTGAGCGTTGAAAAATAGCATGTTTTTTCGCTAGTGAGGAAAAGTTTCCTAAGAAGTGGGAAAAAGGACGCGGAATAGTAGGAGAAAGTGATGCTCTGTCGTGAATGTGTGATTGAATAAGCCGTCACGTGGCGCCATCTACAACTCAGATGGGCGCTTTGCAGGAGAGACAATGTATATCCATGACTCGTCCTCATGTTGTTATTTTCAGAAGAAAAAAATAATCTTTTTCGCGTAAGTGTTGGATAAAATAGCATGTGCCACTTGTGGAGAAGTGTCGATTGTGAACTCGCATTCTTGCCGCGCTCGTAGCACAATATGCTACTTATTGCAAGCTGCTTGCTGTTCCAGGCTGTTTTCTTAAATTCTGTTCTTTGGATGTCTCCTAAGTATTTTTTACCTGAAAATTAAAGTATATGATCTTACACGTAATAATTTTAATAATTGCCAATGATCATTGAGTTAATAAACAGTTCTAGTTTCATCTTCGTTTTACAATTATTACGTGTAAGATCATATACCTTAATTTTCAGGTATAAAATACTTAGGAGATATCCAAAGAATAGAATTTAAGAAAGCAGTCTGGAACAGCAAGGAGCTTGCAATAAAAAAGGTTTTAATTCTTTAAAGAAGCTCAATCCTCGAACGCATATTTGGCAATACAAACCTATCTACAAAAAGCTTTCTTCTTTTTCAGGAAATTCCATACATCTTTACTTCTATATCAACTATTTTACACCTTAATTACACAGGAAGCCATTTATTTACAATAAACTTAGTCTCGAATAGAGTGCAATAAAAATGTGTCATCTTTGAACGGCTCTAATTGCGATAATATTAGAGATACAGCAAAGTTTTTTTCTTTGGTTTTGTAGATAATTTAACTTTGCTTTCATTTATTATGAATCGATTTTCATGTAGAATCGGCAGAGAAAAAGGTATTTCACAAAAACTAAAATTTTCGAAAAGAATTAGTGTATTAGTGTTAGGATATTGTTTTTAGCCTTTTCAGAAATTTTGTCTAAATTCTTTGTTAATCATGGACTTAAGTTGTACGATCTACCCGTGACGAGCAATTTTCAAGAAACTAAAGCTTTTTGCACTTTTTCAACATTTTAAAAGCGTTCCAAAGGTCACACGATATTGAATATTTGGAAATATACATGATGAATGGTTTATAAAATGTCACAAATGAGTTATTTTA
The DNA here is from genome assembly GCA_932195095.1 of Andricus curvator. NCBI lineage: Eukaryota > Metazoa > Arthropoda > Insecta > Hymenoptera > Cynipidae > Andricus > Andricus curvator. The sequence continues at coordinate 23,378 of CAKNYM010050410.1, forward strand.
AAAAGGACCTTAACAATTTTTGAAATTTTAGGCTTAATATAGTCAGAAGTCAAAATAAAATTATCATGCAACGTGGACAGGCAAAGCTCATTTCAGTGAAAACTGGTTTAAGCTTGGCGTGCGACTTTTATTATGAAAAAATATGCTTTTAAATTGTAATATATACTTTAAATTATCTATAACATAACAAAAAAGACTACTATTGTTCAGAGCCATATGTTATGATACAAAATAAAACCTTAAAGATTTTAAATTTATATCTTACGTTCAGGAACCCTAAAAGATACTTTATTATAGGTCCACGAATTCGTCCAGAAATTATCCATCTAAAGAAAGACTCAAATGCATTGACTAATGCATTAAAATTATATTATTGCGAAAAATACCCACTAAAATTAACTTTTCTCAAAATACAATTTCACCGTTGAATTAGCGGTCAAAATTCAAGAAAATAATCCGTTCGATGTTTTTTTGTAAATTCCAAAATGAGGGAGACATTAAGTTCTAAAAGCTTTACGGCCGATGAGAGAGTACTAGGTATTTTTTGTTTTAGCTCAAATTTATACATAATTTTTTCTTCAAAAGGAACACATATTTTCGAAAGCACCTTCAATTCTTTAAATTTTAATTTTTTGGACCACCCTAGTCAATATGCACCGAGAATATGCTCATACAACGCCTCAGTATTTACGAGACCAGGTATCTTTTTTACATCCAAAGGGATATGAAGCTCTTCAACAGCAAGAAGAAGAGCAACATCCTCCAGCTAACATACCACCCGTTATAGCCAGACCACCGTTGCAGATAGCCGATAATGCCAAAAAGAGAACTAGGAAATCAAATATGAACCAAAAGGTATTTCTCAAGATGGACAAATTAGCTGAAGCTAATACTGTTCTCCCTAATTTGCTCCCCGAAAATTTTAGTCTCTGGACTCTGAACTGTGTAGTTTATGAGAAGGCGGTCTCCCTGTTTAGCGATAATCGAAGTAATAATACTTCAGTATGCCTTAGTCAGCCTCGCGAACATATTGCACAGCTTCAGTTGAAAATTAAAACGGCGAGACAGGATGCATCAAATGTTCAGTGCGAGATTAGCTACATAACATAAAATAAAAAATTCACTCCAAAAGTTAGGGTACTTGTCCAAAGAACTATAGGTTCATAGCTTGTTTAAACACCAGCTACAAACTATTCACTGGAATCCTTAAAGAGAGGATATTAACATAACATTCAATTTCCTACTCTTGCTTACCTTCTAGGACAGAAGGAGCAGGAGTGGATGACGTACACGACGTTGAGTCGGGATTGGTAGCTTTGAAGAACCATGATCATAGCTTCCAGAGCCTACAACTTCTCTATAAATAGGAATACTACAGTAATGTATCTGACATGTTTGTTCGCGTCTTCGAGACACGTCAAATGACCTCCCAGTAAAAAGAAACTAATTGGGACGAATTGAGAAGAATTCGCCAGGAGCCCCCGTGAATCTTGCTTTGCGACAATCTCGAATTCAGCGAAATATTTTTAGGGGATCAAATTCATTTGAATGCGTCAGCACGAATTATTTCCAGTGTCCGCCAATTCATTTTAATTCGCGAGATTTTAAGTCAAGCCCCAATTCGTCAGAATTCGCCAGCGCGAATACAGTTAGAGACTGGCCTATTCAATCGAATTTGTAAGCTATAACCAACACGCTCGGCATAAAGGATCCATTGTAAATAAATATCAATGAGTCCCGTAGCTCAGTGGTCGACCTCTGGACTTTATAGACTTGAGATCGCTGGTTCGAGTCTCGAGGCATGCAATTTTTATCATTTTTTTTCGAAATGACCTCGACCACGAATTGAGGCGAATTGACACGCATTCAATTCGCTCTGGCTCAATTCGCTTCAACGAATCAGAAAGCAGAATTCGGGCGAATTTAAACAGGTTAATTCACCGCAATCCTGCCGAATGAGTTTTTTTTACTGGGCTACTGACGATCCTTATATGACCTCCCACAATCTAGTAATACCGATTTATAAATTTAAAAAATATATTGTTCATCTTGTTGATTTAAAATGAAAGAACCTTTCAATACTTACCATAACATAACAATATCGTTCTTGAATTTTTTAACAAAGTTATTTACCCTGTTCGCGAGAGGATTTTTTTTATATTTGGAATATAACAGTGCAGTATTTTATGAGATTGTTCGCTTCTCTGAGACGCGTGGATTGGCCTATTGGCGAAGTATCGGTAACCACTCTTGATCAACCAATAGCGCGAATATTGGTTGTTTTCATAAATAATTTCGGAAAATTGAGCCTAGGCGCTTTTGATAGACTTTTTCATGGGCTTTCGATTCGTCACAAGATTTTTTCGAAAATTTCAAAATTTGAACTTGATTGATAAAAGTCAAAAATAAAATTGACTTTTTCAAGATGAGCATTTTTTATTTATTTTTTTTAATATTCTAGATTTTAATGGACTTTAGATTGGACAAGTGTGCCAAAATTCATATGAAGCGAGGACAAATTACTGGCGTCCCCGGAGTCCCTGAGCTTCTGCATATGAGTGTTATTAGACTTATTGACACTGGAGAGACCTATACATACCTAGGCGTGCCTTTCAGCCGCATTCAGGATATACAATCAGTAAAGGAAACTCTCCGAAGCAGATACAGGCGTCTTCTTCGACAGATTCGGTCTTCCAAACTGTCGGCGTTGAACAAGATATCTGCGACTAACATGCTTGCCGCCACGGTTCTACTCTACTCGTTTGGGTTAGTTCCACGGGCGAAGCATGAACTTACGGCCCTTGATATCGCTACACGTAAGATCATGCATATGCATAAGAGCTTGCATATCAATTCATCCAAGGCGCGATTATATATCTCACGCCGTTACGGCGGGCGCGAAATTCTAGATCTATAATGTCTTCATAACAGAATTATTTCGGGTATAGCTTACATCGTCGCCAACGGAAGAGATCCTCTCCTGAAAATGGTCAGCAAACACGAGATGATTGGCAAAGAAGCGTTCCTTTACAAAGCCGCGGAGCAAGCGGCCGAGACTCTTGGTCTGAATTTTAACATCAGAAGTGAGGAAAGTATGTACATTACTCTACCTAGATACCTTACTTCTAAAAGCTCATGTAAAGAAAGCAAAGGGAAAAAAAATTCCACCAACAGCTCCTCGACAAGAAAATGCACGGAAACTATCACAGAAATATTTAAGATTGAGATTAGGATTAAGAAGGCTTGCCGCCCCAGTAGTACTCTATTAATTTGGAGTGGTTCCATGTCAGGAAACATGAAGAAGTGGGCAAAGGAGCGTTTCTGTACAAAGCAGCGGAGGAGGCCGTTGAAACACTTGGCCTTGACTTCAATATCAGGGGTTAGCAAAATGCATCAAACATTATCCATCTCGAGTACTCACTCCTGAAGGTCCTGATTAAGAAAGCACAGGACAAAAATTTCCGTGAACAGCTTCTCGACAAGACGATGCACGGCATCTTCCACAGAAATGTAAAGGATCAGTTGATGTCGTATGAGCTATATTTTTCTTTCCTTTAATCAACCGGATTGAAGTCAAGTACGGAGGGTTTCATTTTGGCGTCTCAAAAAGGTGTAATTTCAACTTTAGCATACCCTCGTCACATTTAAAGCCAAGACTTTCCCGATGGTATCTGCAGAGCGTGTCATGCACACCCCGAGCATCTAGGACACATACTATCTAGTTTTCCAGCTCATGCGGGAACGACGTACATCCAAAGGCACAATGCGGCACTAAGAGTCCTTCTATTACCATCTCTGTCACTCTTACAGCATCAGCCTGACACTACTACATCAAACGCTCCTAGGAAAATAGAGTCAATCGTCGAAAATGAAAAGTACCGCATATACTGGAACTTCATATCCTCGACAATTGTTTCTGTCGCGCATTCGTTATCGAATTTTCGGTACCAGCCGACAAGAACATCACAGCCAAGGAGATCAAATGAAAGACCTTAAAAAGACCTTATAAGGGAGTTGCGACGGTTATGCCAGGAATATTCTGTTGAGCTAGTCGTCCTGAACATCGATGCTCTTGGAGGTGCCAAGCTTTCACTGGTTAACAGCCTGGAAAGCATCCCTGCGTGCCAATGAAATGCTAAGACACTTGCGGGGAAGATATAGAAAGCGATCGTCCTTGGGTTGCTCCGTATCCTCAGGGTGCACGAGACTTTTGCCAGATCGTTGAATTGAGTCCATCGCAGACTATAAACACCTATCTCACGGTCTAGAGTGAACCCGGTTTTTCATCATCAGTGATGGACTAAGTCAGTTACCTGATGAGATGAGGATGTTATGAATTGATCTTTTACGATAATGTTATACCAGATACAAAATTTAGAGCATGGTGTAGTTTGGAGTTTTGTCGCTTACCGCTGTTATCCTTAAACAGCGGCTGCGAGCGACGAAGATCACAATAGTCGCCTCTCGATGCTTTCTTAGAAACACGATCTGCCACTGCACAGGTTTTCAGTCGTCTGCTTCCTGATGGTCTAGGACGTTTCTTTCAATGCGGCAATTGTTTAATAAACCCGTCTTCTGATCTGCTGCCAGTACCCTACTGACTCCCAAATGTTCAAGATGTTCAGTGCATCTTGCGTGCACATTGCCTATAGCCGAAATCACAATAGGATGGATAGATGCATATGTCACATTCCTCCATATTATCTTTACTTAATGCCTGAGCTCGCTATACTTATGGACCTTACTTGTATAGGATGCCTGCAAATTTCGGTTAAGTGGACAAGCCATGTCGATGATGTAGACTCTTCCATCTTTTTTCTAACGCATCACGATGTCGGCGCGATTGACACGGATATAATGATCCGTCTGGATATTAACATCCCAATATAAGATGTAATCTTCGTTTTCTAAGACGGGCACTGGAATATATCTATAGAAAGACAACTATTCTATTGAGAGTTATAGGTTTACGGCAAATTTCTTATGTATAATGCCCGCCACATCATTATGTCTGTGCGTATTTATTGTCTCTGAGCCATTACGCGACAACCATCAATAATTTGCTCGATGGATTCGTTGGTATCTTCACATAATTGGCACCGGTCATCCACGTTTCGATGTAACACGTGTTTGCAATAATTTCTGGTGCTGACAACCCTGTCCTGAATCGCAACGATGAATCCTTCCGTTTCTGAAAACAGGACGCCATTTTGCAGCCAAATATTGGATGCCTCACTATTCACTTCATGTTGATTTAACGTTTTGGGGTGTTCGCCATGCATGATTGTTTGTCTCCATTGAGAAAAAATCCATGAGATTAAAAAAATCTAAAGCTTACAATTTGTTTTTTAGGATGTTTACAAAACTATTAATTGTTAATTTATGTGTTTTTATTCTATTATTCTGATAAATAACGAATTTATTTCCCTTTTTTGTTCGAAGAATAAAAAATAATATTGGTAAAATGTCGAATTTTGACGTTCTATTTCTTTAAATAACACAGGCCAACAATTCTCAGAACCAGAGACCAGACCTAGTATACCCGAAGGCTTTTGCTGCGCTGCGCTGCGAATTTGCGAAAAAAATTTTTTTTCACAAACTGACAACGGCATTGTAAAAAACTACTCTTCACCTTCAAAATGCGATCCCTACCTTTTTGATAGGATTTTTCGTAGAAATCTAATCTATGTTTACTTTAAAGCGCTTTAACATAAACAACCGCAACTCGTACCCCGCTATAGCCCTCGGACACCATAACCCAATTTTCCCAATCGTTGAGTATTGAATCTTTGAGCGTATGAATTTACGTGTTTAATTAGTAAGTTATGATTCGTTACAAATGAACGATAACGATTTTCGACGGAAATATTTTGTTCTGCATCGCCAACCATACCTGTTTCTTTCGTCGCTCGGGGTACGAGTTGCGGTTGTTTATGTTAAAGCGCTTTAAAGTAAACATAGATTAGATTTCTACGAAAAATCCTATCAAAAAGGTAGGGATCGCATTTTGAAGGTGAAGAGTAGTTTTTTACAATGCCGTTGTCAGTTTGTGAAAAAAAAATTTTTTCGCGATGTTACGGGGCCTCGAAAACATCAAAATAACGGGTTTTTGACCCTTTTAGGTTAGAATATCTCGAAAACTGAGGGTGCTGGAATTTTTCTGCGGTCGGATTCGGATTCAGCGCAGCAAAAGCCTTCGGGTATACTAGGTCTGGTCTCTGGTTCCGGACCTTTGTCAAATTTTGTGGGCCTGTGTAATTAAGTCCATATAATGAAATTAAAAAATCACGCTTAGTATTGTTCTGGAGCATTTTATGCTGCAAATTTATAAAAAAAGCATTGAAATCATTTGTGAACTATCAGCTGTAGTGGCCTATGAACAGCATATTCCCGATCTAGCCCACTATGTGATGTGCTTTTAAAATGAACTAAATTCTTATGAAATGGTATCAGCCAGCTCTTTGAAAAATATTGTCAAATGTATTTTGTACAATGATAAAGTATAAACAAATTGTAAATTTTAACATACGGATACAATAATAACACGTATGTTATTTTAATTAAAATACACCAAAAACATTTCTAAAACATCGGACCGCAGAACTTTTCAACATTTTTTCATAATTTTTCCCGACTGTGCAGTTTTACGGAAGATCCAAATAGTGCTTCCACATATTATTTCCTTTATATTTTGTCATCAAATAGAGAAATTATAGTGGCAGTGGGAATAGCTGTGCGTATACGTTGTTTTACTTTATTATAAATGGCAAATTTTGTATATGGTTTCACTTTAAATCTTCTGAAAGTTTAAGAGAAACCGCGGTACAAATAGGATGCTGCCCTATAACCTTATATTCATAAGCAGTACTAAATTACAATGAGAAAACTCCAAATGACTCATCAATCAATTACAAAATTCATTGATAAAAAAGGAAATTGATGATATGATTGAAGGGAAGGCGAACGCGGGTAGAGAACGCCTTCGGTAGAGAGCGAAGGGACGAGTGAAATTTAAGAACGAAAGAGAAGGCATAAAAAAGCGCTTGGAGGAGAAGAAAATAGTGTTAGGGAAAGCGACGTCTTCCCTATATTATAGTATAAAAATAGTTAATAAGAGGTGAATGGATTTAAAGGACAGAGTATTGCGTAAGATTTTATTTTCAGAAATACTTAAAGAGTAAATTTATAAATACAACATGCAGGTTATTCTTACAAATTATGAATCCTTTATTGTAGAATATTTACAAAGTAGTCAGATGTGAAGGGGTCACGCGAAAGAAACCTTAAATTCACGAGTAATTATGGTCAATAGGGACACTCGAGTAAAAATTGATGAATCAAGAGTAAGATCACAAGAATCGACAGATCACTATATTGGATCATTCCTGATTTTTCATATTTTCTTTTCATTATCGAATCTGTACATAGATTATTTCATAATGAATTTTCAGTCAAGACGGACATCACGCCTATCCATATTTGAATTTAAACCAGAGATGCTTGTACGTGCCATTTTTCCCCCGCTTTCAGTACAAGGAAATCTAGCGTTTATTATAATATCAAAGGTTAAAGTCTTGACAGTCTGTTTTGATAATTCGAAACCGTGACAAACGACGCACTTTTAGCCAGTTTTTAGTTAAATAGAGGGTAGTATTATTACTCTTAAAGGTGGAAAGTATTTTCATTTGTTCATATAATCATGACATTTTTTAAATACAAAACTTGAATATTCAATCCGAAAAAAATTTGTTTTTGAAATAAGTGCAGAACTATTTGTTTCATATCTTAAAACAATAAACGCTGGAAACCTTCAAACTAAAACAAAAGTAAAAGAAAATTGTACAGTACCGCGACTTGAAATTCTATCTCGTTGAAATGTACAATTGTACAGACTCAAGACTAGGTATTCAGCAATGTGAAAATCGTTGAAAAAAATCCTAGCTTAGGAATGTTTGAGCATTTATGAAAACCTATGAAAAAAATTGAATAAAAATAAAAAACCACTAATCGAATTTTGTATGGAATCGACTTGTGGAGTATCATAAGCAGTCGGAACGTGTATTGATGAAAAAAATTCTATAACAGTATGTAACTGTATTGGGATTGGAAATCTAGGCGAAACTTCGATCGCTAATTGTCACTTACAAATGAAAATAACGGACGTAACCAGGTCAGTTTACATTCTCACGCCAGCAGCTTTATTATATTTCTCCGTTTATACCAAGAAGAGACTGGTAATGAGTGCTATTTGCGATTTTCTTATTGCATTTACGGAGGAATTTCGTAAAAGGCGAAAGTATTTTAAATAACACGATTTACTTCTTGCGGAGTAGTAAAGAAAGTGACCGGTGGTGTAAAAATCCAAATAAATTTTTTTTTCCGCAAGAAATGAAACGTGTTACTTAAAATACTTTCTCCTTCTACGAAATTCATGTGTAAATTCAGTAATAAAATCGCAAATTTTATACCTTGCGTGACCTCCACTATGATAATGACATTTTTGTATTAATTATTTGATGGAAATATTAGCACTTTCTATCAAATTACTTTCAAAAGCTTGAAACAAGCCTCAGAATTACAATATTTTAAACAATTATAACACCACAAACAAATGAAAAGGTTCTTGAAATGTAAATGTGAGATAATCTCTTGTGTCAAAAAACTATAGAGATTATTAAGAAAATGAGCACCGTCCTTAAAGGCGCTAATTTTTTGACATCTTCATAAATGGGAAACAGCCCCTGCTGCGTTCCGATGATACTTTGGTGTATATCAAGGCAATGTTACTTACTCAAGGCCCAGTGCCCAATTGATACCTCGAACTAGGAACAAGATTAAGGGTAGCCAGGCGACCAACCACCTGATCCAGTCCAATAACTGGCCATAGAGAACGTGTGGTCGTTCCCATCTTTCATCGTTTGTTAAGAAAATAATCTGTAAAGTTGTGTTAACTTTGGAGCAAATTTTATGAGTATTTGCTTCCTTATTAAGTAAATATGTTTTACTTCCTCATACAGGAAGCATATTAATGTAATAATAAAACCATTTTTTTAATTCAAAGTTTTTGTCAATATTATAAATTACTATAATTTTATTACTTTTATTCATCAAATTAATACACTATGCATATAGACAAATCAATTCGTTCTTTTTTAAAGAATTCTTTAAATAAATATATCAATATCGAGTTGTGCAAATATACAGTTATTTTCATAGAATTGTACATTTTTATTTTTGTTCAATACTGTAAATGATAGAAACATCCCATTCCAATTTACTACTAGTATAGGTCAATAAATTTATTCTGGCTTCAGAAATATGGCAAATTAAATATAGACATGCCAAATACTGGAGTGAATTTATTTAATCCTGAATAAATATTAGGATGCACTGTATAACTAATAAATGTAATATACGTAAAATGATGGCAGAACTTAATTAATTAAAGCAAAACAAAGTAAATAGTCATATTATCTAATAAATTAAATAAAGGTGCCAAAGATTGAGGGCGGGGCGGGGTGGGGGGGCAACAATTAGTGCTCTCACCCTATTTTTCGTAATCTTCATTATGCTCAAATGTTTAAAATTTGTATTGATTTTTAAATTGACTTTATCTACGGGAAAATTTCATTTTTATGGACCTCATAAAACTAAAATAAAGTCTCTGGAAACTACTCTAAAACGTTGTTCAGCCTCTAAAAACTTTATGAAACTCAGAAAGAAACTATAAAAATAGAGAATACTTCAGCAATTAAAATGAAGCCTTCTGAATACTTTTCGGTAAATTTTGAGTTTGAGAAAGTTTTCAGAGTCTTATACAAATTTTAGGATGATTTCCAGAGCTTTGAAAATGTATGTTGAATTTTTCAGGTCTGTAAAAATAAAATTTTCTTCTAGACAAGCTTAAAATAAAAAATCCATATAAATTTCCAAAAATTAGGTATACTTTGCAGATAAAGCCTATTGTGCCATACCCGTGTTTATTCTCAAGGCAGTACTACGAATCCGGCCATCCTTCGCCGAGTGTTTTTGGATCTCGGTGGGTTTTCGTTGTTATCAACGTTCTGAGATTATACCTCTCAGGTGCCAGGCATACCTATCGCACAGTAAATGACGCACTCCTTTGTTGATCAGGCAAAGTGATCCTCACCCACTCTGCCATTCGGCAGCCTCCCTAGCAGGCTAGGGTGTACGGAGCGATCCCTCTGAGGTCATCAGGTAGACGCACAGATTCGAAGCACTGTCCTGGTGTGTTATGTAAGTGTATGTGTGTGTGTTCATTAATCGAAATCGGCCAGCGACCATCGAGCGTGGTGCCTCCTATAGGAGTCCCCAAACGCAAGAAGAACGCTGACTCATTTTCGAGTCTTCACAGAATCGGCTTCGACCTCCAAGGCTGGTCCCCTCGACATGGAGCCCCACCTTGGTACGATACCAGCTTTTTCTGAGGGGACCTACAGTTTAAGGTGGGTTCCGAACCACCGAAGCCCCGGTAGAAGTACATAGAAAAATTTCCATTTGTACGAAAATCGGATTAAAAGCAGGCTGGACTTAGGAAGTGACTCCAAAAATTAAGTAATAATTTTTTTAGCCGACCTATTTTCCGATTCTCAACTTCCACTCTCTGTTTGCTTTAGGGAAGCTAATAGAATAAATTGAAACTTTGCTAAATTAAACTCTGAAATCTCCTTCTTAAAATGAGCCTACGGACATAATAAAATATACACTGGTTCTCGAATTAACACAAAAGTTGTGGAAGCGTACCTAAGACAAATATCGGTCAGTCATATGGCCACAGCCGTCTTTTGATGACGAATCTTTGTCTGCTGTTTTCCATACCTTGGTATAGGGAAAATAGTCAGATAAGTCCACAGATATTCACTTTGGCTTTTCTAGAATCTTTCTAAATTCCTTCGTACGTTTCCAGCTATACGTTGAGCTGTTATGAAGAATGAGTGAACTGCCACCGCTAAAAAACTGTTTTACGTTCATCCTGTTCGCGCTAACATAACGTCTGCTCAACATTCTTCGCGAATCATCCACTGACTTTGCTATAACGACATCATCTGCAAACGTCAATTCACGCACTTTCTCTTTTCAAAAATCAATACCTTGCCTGAGGTTTTTTCCAGATTAAAGAATGCACAGAAGACCTTTTTTCATGCACGGAATGTTCGTTTTTCGAGGCACGTATACGTGCGGGAAGTAATAAAATTTGAAACCATGCTAAAAACCGTTTATAAAAATACTTTTTCTAGATGCTTCGCTGACGCTCTTTGCTCAAGATCACTTCTTATAACTGCTGGGTTTGCGCACTTTTAGCAACAACGCTATTTTCAGCTGTTGCGGTAACTCACTTCTGACATTACAAGTTGACACTTGACAGACTGATTGTGAGTAGTGACTAATAATTGGACAGACTCAATATTGAAAATTTTTAGATATAATTTTCTGAAAATTTTCGGTAATTTATAAAACCGGATATTTCTAAAATATCTCTTAATTTAGAAACCCATTCAAGTATTACGTAACGCACTATTTTGGGAATTTTAGACACCCCCTCTATGTCTAACGCTGAATAACACGCTTACTTTTAAAATATACATCGCCTTTAGAAAATATCAAAATTTTGATCTCCAAAATTCATTTAAAAAACAAGGTTTTCGAAAATAATATGGGTCTAAAGGTCATGAAGGGAGTAATACGTAACATTAACTTTCGACCCGTCCCCCCTCGCCCATGTCATACATAGTAACATTGGTGAAAACCCTCCTCCCCCTGAAGTGCGTTACGTGATACTTGAAAGGTCCCTTTATGGTACGCAACAATTCCCGGAAAGTGAAGGTAATTTATGGTAATTTTACCATAAATTTCCAAAATGTCAGAAAAGTTTTTCTTTGCTCAAATAGAAAATTACCTGCATTTGTTATAAAAAATATCGCGTTCAACAGGTGCTGAAAGGAGACAGTTATAACTATTGTGAAGTTTACTGTACTTGCCTCCGACTTATCTTCGGGCTCTCCTCCGACTCGCGTACATACAACAAACTTCACACTCGTGTGGAACTGCCTTTTTCTGCACATGTAGCACAATATACCATTGTCTACTCCCAAACTTTGTTCTATAATCTATCTTGCCCAAACACAGTGCTACATTTAAGCGAGACAAAACAATACATTTCAGGTCCAACGATTTGCATCGCACTTCAAGCCGAGAAAATTAATATTAATATATCAATATTTAATATTGATAATATTGAAGTTTGTGAACTATATACATGTCACTTTGACAAATATAAAAAATAGCTGTGTCATCCAGTTTCACATTTGGTAACATTAAAATACATGGAAATTCGACATATTTGAATAAAGCCACACCTTAGCTACACATTTATTAAAATTAATTGTTTAATAAATAGTTTAACCGATAAACAGAAGACATGCAAATTTAAATTTTGAATGTAAACTCATGCAAAGGAAAAGAAACATTATTAAAGGGTAACACCACTCTAGCGGCAGAAAAAAGGCCTAACTTTCACGATTTATTTTTGGAGTATGAAAAAATTAATAGGATTTCTTTTTAGAGGGTAGATAAATTATAAAAGAAGAATTTTATAAATTAAGTCTTTTCGACTTTTAAAATCTTACATGATTTGAGTTAAAATCGGCGTAAGCCAGATTGGTTTTTATCTATAATAAAATTTTTAATATTTGTACGAAAGGACTTTATTTAATAAATAATTAAAATTAATAATAAATGAATTTAATTAAATTCAAAAATAATAAAATATAAAATAATGTAACACATATTGAAGTATGAGAAAAAAAAATTTATTATCATTTTGATACAAAATGGCGGCGACAGAGCCCATCTTGAAAATCGTCTTTTTTTAAAACACCTTAACGGGAGGACGGTTTTCTCCTAAAGTGTAAGACTTGGAACAAAAAAACAAAAAATTTTATAATCTACATACTATTGGCCATGGAACTACGCAGGGGGGTTTTAAATCAAATTTTGTAGAAATAGTGCACGTTTGAAAAATCGCGCACTTGTAACATGACTCTCAGGATGCACCTCTTTGTCCAAATAAAAAAAAAAAAAAAGAACTCAGTCTGACTTCAGTGTCTCATGAAGCGAGTCGACTTTTCGAAATAGGGAAGGAACAAAATATGAAATTTTACAGTTTGATTATTTTTCAATAAACTTTCTTTCTGTATATAAAAATATTCATACAAGATTTTATAACCGCGTAACCAGAGTGTAATTGGGAAGTTGACTGAAAATGGAGTAACCTACAACCTGCTTTAAAAAGATAAGTTTTTCTTCATTTTATACCAATTCATATTAATTTCTGCTGAAGTGAAATTTTTCTTCATGTATCGTTAGAGTGGGGCGGGGGGGGGGGGGGGGGTAAATCGTTGAAAATATTTTGAGGTGTTGGAAAACTCGAAAATTAAACTGATGGCGTCTCCCTTCACGCCTTATTTTCAAAGATTCCTAAATGCATTTTTAAACTCTCCCAATAAAAATTATAATATTGCAGTTCAATTAATATAACTATTTTAATATAACTATTTTAATATTTCATGCAGGAGAAAATTTAATGTATGTCTATATATAACTCTTTTTCAAATCTAAAGAGCCTATTTGAAGAAAATAATAACGCTTCAGGAAATTTCAAAGATTTTCAAATATTTTACGATTTTTTCCGCTCTCCATTAGTAGGAATTTTCAATTGATTTTTATGGCTTCGAAGGAATTTCAAAATTTTCAAGAAATCCTCACATGTTAAAGCTTTTCGCAAATTGCCAGGGATTAAAAATTATAATATTGCATTGACGCGTCATTTTCAAAGACTCCTAAATGCATCTTAAATTCTCCCTAAAACTTATAATAT
>CAKNYM010050410.1:37374-59952 GCA_932195095.1 Andricus curvator
GTAACAGAAGTATTGGTGGGACTGACGTTACAGATAGACTATCCACCATACGACGAATAATCACTTAACTTGGACATGATTTCGGCTCGCAAAACTAATTTCGCGCATAAAGGTGATAGTTGGGTGTACAATCTAAACATGAATAATACAAACAATAAAGTAGCCTCGGAATGGACTGAAACTTGGATTGACGATTCAGGCGATGAATGGAGACTGGGTGTCTGGAATGCTAGAGGAGTGAATGACCTTAAAGTAAGAGAACTACGAGAAACTATGCATGCTAGGAAACTAGATATTTTATGTGTACCTGAGACGAAGAAAAAGGGTTGCGAAAGTAGAAACATAGAAAATGGGGTGTTGAAAGGCGGTTTTGAAATATGGTCAGGAGTAGGTAGTGAATCAAATCGTAGTCAAGGGGTCGGTTTAATTATGAATGAAAAAGCAAGACAGCATCTCAAAGATCATGATTTTGTATCTCCCAGATTGTTGTGGGCTAGAATGAAGGTAGGAATCAGAAGGTTATTTATCATAGCGTGCTACGCCCCAGTTGACAGTGAGCCGCGAGAAGTCAAAGACGCTTTCTGGGACACTTTAAATGACACAATAAGTACTTGCGATCAAGGTGAAAGAATAATTCTGCTAGGAGATATGAACGGATGGGTCGGCGTTCAACGTCAGGATACAGATACAGAAAGGGTACTAGGTAAATTTGGGGATCCAAGAAAAAATTATAACGGGGAAAAATTAGTTAGCTTATGCTTAGAAAAGGGTCTATTTATTACCAATACTTGGTTTCGACATAAAATGATCCACACGTACACTTGGTGTAAAGGAAATAACCGCAGTGTAATTGACTTCGTTATTGCGGATGAAAGACTAAGAGAACTAGTCAAAGATACAAGAGTCATGAGGGGTTCCGAATGCAATACTGATCATTATCTTTTAATCTCTAAAATAAACTTAGGCCGGGGATGGAAAAGAAAGAGAACAGAAAAAAACGAAACAAACTCGAATAAAGATTGAAAATTTACAGAAACCGGAAGTGCGAATAGAGTTTCAAAATAAGTTAAGCGAACGCATAGATAGGGCAACTTGGGAAGCGCTTACGAGCAATAAAGATATAGAGGGCGCGTGGGCTTTATTACGGGATATCATTGTTAAAACTGCAATTGAAGTGTGTGGTACGGCAGTGGTAGGAAGAAAGTCTTGTGATGCGTGGTGGAATGATGAAATTCAAGCAGCCCAGCAAGAAAAGAAAAAAGCGCACAAGAGAACATTAAACATGACAGGTCTTAGCGATGAGGAGAGAAATAGACTCAAAAATGATTACAAAGACAAAAAGAGGAAAATGAAACGACTAGTCAAGGAGAGTAAAGAAAAAATCAGAACAGAAGAAGAGAACAAAATACAGAACTACTTTGAAGGAATTATGAAACTATTATATAAACAGTTGAAGGAAAGTAAGAGTACAGAGTTTGCCAGCATGAGAAACAGCAAAGGTGAAATGCTATATGATATAGACGAGATAGTAGACGCTTTAAAAGACTCTTTTAAAGAACTATTAGGAGGTGAAGATATAGGACAACAAAACTGCGAGACATAATTAAGAACTTGAAAAACGGTAAGGCTGCTGGCATAGACAGTATTAGTGCTGAAATGCTTAAATACGGTGGCGAGTACATACCTCACAGGTTGTGCGAATTAATAAATTTATGTATCGAGACGAGGAAAGTCCCAGATAATTGGAAAAAAGCGATTATCGTACCAATATACAAAAGAAAGGGAGATAAAAACAACTGCAGTAATTACAGAGGTATCAGCCTACTAAGTACCGTAAGTAAAATATACTCAAAAATACTTATTCGTAGGGTAATGGAAATCACAGAAGAAAAGATATGGGAAGTCCAAAGTGGTTTTATGCCAGGAAGATCATGTACAGATCAGATATTTAGCCTAAGACAGATCACAGAAAAAAGCTTGAGAGTAGGAAAGAAAGTTTTCTGTGCATTTATTGACCTAGAAAAAGCATTCGACACGGTAAATAGAAGTAAACTTTGGGAAGTTCTTAAAGAGTACGGAGTAAATGGAGGGCTCCTGCAAGCAATAAAAACAATATATACAGGTAGTAAAGCGAGCGTAAGGGTAAACGGGAAACTGAGTGACTGGTTCGATATTACGCAAGGCGTGAAACAAGGATGCGTTATGTCCTCGTGGCTATTTATCATATTCATGGATAAGTGTCTAAGAACTGCACTCTTCGACGAAGGAGGTGTAGATCTCCAAACAGTTAAGGTACGTGGGTTAGCTTTCGCAGATGACAAGATTGTTATGGCAGAATCAGTCGAGGACTTGCAAAGAATGTTGAATAAACTTCATACAAGCATGAAGGACATGGGACTCAAAATTAACGTAAATAAAACAAAAATCATGGTGTTTGAGGGAAAGAGTGAGAAAACAATGTGCAACATTGTCCTAAATGATGAGAGATTAGAACAAGTTGACAAGTACGTATACCTAGGTAGTCTATTCACTAGCGACGGAAAAATAGATGGTGAGTTAGATAGGCGCATAAATAAGGGTAAACAGGTTATCGGTAGAGCAGGGTCCATCCTAACAAATAAAAACATATCAAAAAAAAGCTAAAATGGCCATACACAATTCTATATTCGTACCGACTGTACTATACGGTAGCGAGACATGGACCTGTCAAGAAAAGGACAGGAGTAAAATTAACGCGATCGGCATGAAACCTCTGCGCATAATATGCGGGAAAACACTGATGGACAAAGTCCGAAACGAGACAATCCTCAAAGAATGTGGTACAGGAGAGACACTAGTTGACACATGGGAAAGAAATCAGTTAAGATGGTTCGGACATCTTGAAAGAATGAAAGATGAACGACTGACCAAACAAGTGTATAAAGGTAAAGTAAATGGCAGAATGCCCAGAGGTAGACCGCCGAAAGAATGGTTAGAATCTGTAAATGAGACATTAATCCGTAGAGACATAAGAAGCCATAGAAACACAAGAGCTTGCATGAAAAAATGCATGGACGTGAAGGAAGCCAGAGTAGTATGCCAGGACAGAAAAGTGTGGCGACAAATAGTTTGTAAACAGAGTGACAGTAGAATGAATGACGCCTGAAACAAAGATCTTGGATACTAATGGGCCCAAGTGGAGAACCATACATAACAATTTTGTGAGGCTCTTCACTTGGGGTGATCGCTAGAGAGATTGATCAGCAACCTGGGTCGGAGCAGTGTTGCGGAATAAACGTGTCATTTAAATAAATAACACGAGCATTCCAGATCAATCTAAAATATATATACCTAACACTTATATACCTATCTACCTCATACCTATATACCTACCTACCTTATACCTATATACCCATATGCACACTACTATTCTCCAACCGAGCAAGTCACGCCTACCCCGAAAGGGAAATGGCTTAATGGTATAATAATAATCGATTTTTTGCCAAAAAATAAGCAGTAAATTGTTTATAAAAAAAAAGTTCACATGAAATAAAAAAACTGCTACGCACTTCGATAGGGAATGTAATTGTGAAGCTACTATCCAAATTTCAAATCGATGCATGCAACGGTGTTCAAGTAATACATCCTCCCAGTTTGAAAAAAGTGGTTTCGAGAAAAACGTGTTTAAAGTTTCACGAGCAGTTAAATCCTTGATATTATTTTTATATCTAATCCGCGATGCTTGCACCATATATTTGGCCATTCACGTTGACGCTCGTCTCCTCTTGTTCCTTCCTGGGCCATTTTAAGGACAATCGGGCCTTTTTTGCAACATCGGTAAGCGATCGGAAAAAGCAAAAAGAAAAAAAAACGAAATCGTGTTCAGCGCGCGCTCCGAGGCGCTGCGGAAAAATCGATAATTTATCCTTATAAAACAAAATGTTCACTATAGGACCAACTTCATATTATTTTTATGATCCTAAAGTATTGTTTAAGCCAAGAAAAAGAAATCGTTTTTCGAAAATCCTAGAGTGGGGCTACCCCTGAATATTAATTTCCTTGCTTTTCAACTTACTGGTGAATCCAACGCTCTATTTCTTGTTGACAATATTTTTTCAATATCAAGACATAAAGTTCGAGAATCAATAAATTCTTGCCTTGCCCTTCATCAATACTCAAACTCAATATCTGATTCGTACACGATCTTCCTGACATACAATAAAACCACATTGAACTTCCCAAATAATTTCTTTAGTTATTTTCGTGACCTTACTAATGAGTATTTTACCAAATATAATAAGGGCAATCATCTTTATCACTCTTTCCCTCATAAAGTGGAACGATTATCGCCTCTCTCCAATCACTTGGGACTTCTCCATTCTCAGCACCCATATTCATCAAGTCACTCAGTTCTAAAAACCAATATTCGTCGTCGTTATTCAGTATTTTGGGCGTAAAACCATCCAAACTAACAGCATTGCTGTTCTTTAGTTTCTTTACCACAAATTGAATACTAAATATACATCCGATTTCGTCACAATCAACAGAATTTCTCAACGTATCTTTTTCTATAAGGGGTCGTGCACATAATACGTAACGCGTTTTTCTTTTGTTTATATCGCTGTATCCCTTTTGGCTTCATGGCAATTTTATTCTCGCATTTATTTAAACAAAGCAAAAACGCGTTACGTATTATATGCACGACCCCTAAGATATAGTCCTTTACGTTTTCCATATCCAAAACCATTTAATGATCAGTATTTTCAATTGCAATGAAATCAGTACTGATAGTGTAGTGCTAGTGTACAGCAGTGCTTGGCTTCTTAACTCACTTCCAAAATAATGTTTTGTTTCCTTCGAAGTCAGTTCCATTTGTATACTTCATTTATATTTCAGCTTTCTTGAGTAGGATTGCTCCTTCTCGTTAACAGCCATGCGGACTTCACCATTTCACCTTGTATAATTGACTATCCCGATCTTATCTATGTTAATGCAAAAAATCCGCAAAAGTTCGACCAGCCTGACTTATGGTGGACCCAACCGTAATTACATTTTCCTAGACTTGCTTATCATCTTCACCAGACGAGGAGATTCCCTCTATACAAAGTTTTATACGATCGGGACTAAGCACACCAGATAAAAGGTATTTGTGAACGTTAGAACACTTTGACATCACCTATAATATATCTATCTCGTCGGAGTACTTGTTTACTTCTTCTTTTTCTATTCTATCGCATCTTCTTGCAGATGTTCCCGATTTTTGACAAAATCAACTTCGTTATATGCCTAAACAAACTCTCGCAAATCGTCGTCGACAAAACCCTTTCGTTTGCATCCAAATAATAATTGACTTGGCGCAGTTCCTTAAGGTATGTGTTATTCAAAACAGATTGGGCTTCAGGGAGCTTTTTTAACTGAGATTCTCCGTTTGCTAGTTTTGCTAAAATTGTACGTAGGAATCTGTTGATATGCTCAACCTGACCGTTTGCCCTGAATTTTTTTGTAGCGACTTTTACATGTTCAACTTGTCGACTATTCATTGATTCAGTACATCTGACAGCAGGAAAAGACATTCCACGGTCCGATACTACTAACTTACAAGCTCCAAAGTGGAGGAAATACTGATCGAGAATGCGTCTATCGCGTTTATTACATGTTTGAATCCGAATTCGGCTGTCTTAAACGGACCAAAATGATTGGGTAAATGGATAGAGTTTCTATCCACTTGAATCATTTTCTGTCTTGAAGATTGAAATGGAAAGAAACGATGTATCCATCTATATCCTGCGTCTATCTTTTCGATCCTTTCCTATCTTTGTTCCAATCAATCTTATTCTTTTGAATCCTCATCTTCCTATGCATGTATATCCGCCAATTATCCACATTTATTCTTTTCTATCCACTGTGTATTGCAAGCTGATCCTTTTCAATATTTTCTTCTATCCAAATGAATCCTCCGCTTATCCATGTCTACACTTTTCTATCCGTTAGGCAATCCAGAATCTTGTCTGCTTTCTTCATTCCCTATCTTCCTAACTAAATGGATCATTTTTCAATTACTTCAAAATGTAAGTCAGCCCTATCTTTTTGAATCGGCCTTTTAATCGAAAGATATCCTCCGCTTATGCACGTCTATCTTTATCAACCAGTAATGCAATCCAAAACCTTGCGGATCTTTTTCAATCCCTATCTTCTTATCCATGTGAATCCTTTTCTAACTCCTTTGAAATATAACTCAGCCCTATCCTTTCGAATCTCGGCCTTTTTATCTGCTTCTTCCTTGAAGAAAAATATCCCTTTTGTTCTGAAGTCACCGGTTTTGCTGGACAATATCGAGCAGTGTATTCCATCGAGATACATGTGTAACAGGAACCTCGTTCTCTATTTTGTTTTTGGGCAGAACCTTAAAGTGTGCCCCTCTTCGCTGCAATTAAAATATTTTACCACAAAAGGTTTCTGCGAACTGGTACCACTAGAGCTGCAGGGTCTCGAGAAAGACGATCCTTATTTATCTGACCTTGGCGTTTTTCCACATTCGACCTCGGTCTTCACAATTGCAGCTTCCAACAAGCCGTAAGCTTTTTATGTTTTGCTCCCAACAACCGAGTTTTTAAAACATAATCATTCACGCCTATAACGAAATAGTGAATTTTATGACTTTCGTCTAACCTTAGTTTTGTCGTTAGTTTAGTTTTATCAAAGAAATATGTTGGAATTTTCTCTCCAGATTTCCAAGTTCGAGCTGCCATGTTCTTTATTAAATCTCTACAATACTCATGGGAAACACGGATCTGGATCAAATTTTTTTTAAGTTTATTCAAGGTAGATGATATGGTGCCTTCACTGTAATCAAACCAGTCACGAGCTCGTCCACGTAAATGTTTCATAGCACGGAACTTGACAATTTCTTCTGGGACTCAATAGGCTTTCTTAATTTCGTCGACACGTGATATCCACACCTCGCTATCTTTGTCTGGATCTGAATTAACAGACGTGGGATGAGGAGAAGCGTGGCTTTCTTACTCTGTTGCATTCTCAAAATCAATATCATCATCAGCACCTCCTTTTACTGAATTTTCTGTAAACAGTTTTTCGGCATCTACAAAATTCTTTTAAAAATTTCGTCCTGTTAACTAGCGCGTGATCTCTCATGATTTGAGGTTGGGATTTTTTAATCCACTCATAATTTTTGCATCCTAAAATACTCGCGTTCAATCTTACTTCTGAAAAATTGTGTAGGGTCAGTTTTAAATTGATAACACCAAATTTCTATATACTAATTAAAAATACATCATTACATACGTTTCTGGATCCTAGAAGAAAATTCAATTATTCCCAAAGGATATTTTTATATCATCACTATGACCATTAAGAATCAATCCAACTCCTGGGCTACCATGCAATTCATTTACTACTCGTGATCATAGTGTAAGACCACCATTTCCTATATTCAACATCTTTCGTCCCTTCTTCTTTATTTATAAATTTATAATCACTTACAGATCTAGAATTTTAAACATCCAATCTCCATTCATCGCCTGAAACTTTTCCGTAAGTATGCCTTTCGTCAACTAAAGTGTAAATTCAATCGGAGACTACATTATTAGTGTTATATATGTACTGATTTTGCTACATAAGAAGAAAATAAAAAGTAAATAGCCAAATCGTCCTGAGGTGGTATGTACAGTTACACCCTCAGTCCCAACACTAGCTGACAACTGAATTTTTTTTTATTCACTTCTCACATTAACACAATCTTAGATTCCGAGAATTTGGCTTATGTTTCAACGCGGACATATTTGGAACGAAATAAGACTAAAATGTAAATAAAATAAGCTCGATCCATTTTTTGTCGGGTCGCGTTCGTAATTTCGGATACAAATTTTGATTTAAAACTTGTTATTAGCAACCAAAAAAACGCCCTTGGTACCGAATCACATGAAAATTTGGTTTAAATCATGTTACTTCTTGAAACATGAAAGTTTTGAATTTTCGAGTACTCGAAAGTTCGAGTCAGCTCGAACTCGACTCGACACGAAAAAGAGGCCAGCTGGACTCAACTAAAAGTTTCGAGTTTTTTGCATACCACTAATAACGCTACTTTTTTTGTTCTTCTGCTGTTCTACTGTCCTGTTCATGTTTGAGGATTCCGATGCAAGAAAAACACATAAACACTTTAGCACGGTGGTGGGGAGGCCCCTGCACGTCGGAGGAAGCATAACTCGAGCAAACATACATATGCACGGTGAGCCTCAACCAACTTTAACCTAATAGAGACATTACGAGCAGTTTTTTGTGGAATATTATTAGAATATTATTACAGAGCAATTTTTTCAGAACTAAAAATTTTGATTATAAACAAAAATTTTAATAAACAAATTTTTTCTTCATACTTCGGTCGAAAGTACGTATCCTCGGCATCAATTTTAAGGCAGAAAGCCTGAGATTTGTGCATTGGTAAAATTACACGCATGCCCTCTGCAACAGCGGGAGAAAAAAATGTTATCGTGCACATCGATCAGTGATGCCAATGTGGGCGCCTTGAGCTACTGCGCTTGCGTTAGGGTCGCGCGCTGGTTGGCCACAGTTGGCGCGGAGTTTAAAATGGGTATTAATTACAATTCATTTTATTAAAATAAGCAGTTATTATAAAATGCAGAAGAATACATATAAAATATATAACTTTTGATTAAAGTTGAAAAACAAATTTATAACATATATATTTTCTAAGTAATAGTTTATTTTCATTGAATTCCAAAAACTAACTTAGATTTCACAGACAACATTTCTATATATATATACCATTAAACCATTTCCCTTTCAGGGTAGGCGTGACACTACCCGATTCGGGTAGTGTTTCTAGGTTTTTCTTGTAGTTATAAATAACTACAAGTGTGGGCTCACCACACCCACGATGTCCCAACAGCACTCATGTCAGTATTCTTGAATGGTCACCCATCCAAGTACTAACCGCGTCCAACGCTGCTTAACTTCAGTGATCTGACGAGAACTGGGTTTTTCAGCGTGGTATGGCCGTTGGCAAATATATTAGCAAAATATATATAAATACAATTTATATACATTTTTGTTGGCTGGCTGGCGGCCACTGCCGCCAGCCAGTAGAGTCGCTAACCGCTGTCACTCTTGTTTTTACGTATAACCTCAAAGCTGCTTGGTTGGAATTTATCAGTGATTTTATGTGTCTTTCAGTATTTTTAGGTGGCTTTTCATATGTATTTAATGCCTGCCCCCGACCAGCAGCACTCGCTCCGCTAGTGCTTGCAAATGTCGGGGCAGGCATCAAAAACATGCATCGCAATGGGCTATATGCTGGAACGTGGTTTTATTGTTCATAATAATAAAAAATGTAATTAGTAAACGTACTTTCGACCGGCTATAAAGAAAAATTGCATACACCACACGGGCAGGAGGTTGAAAGCCCTGAACTGCGCAAAGCAGGAATTTTCAACTTCCTGCCCTTGTAGTGTAATATACTATTTACTCAGGAATTGTTAAAAATTAACTTTTTATAAAATTATTACTGATTTTTTTAAAGTACTTTTCTGGCAACATAAAGCAATATGCAATAAATATCATCTAACTTAAAGGACCTTTCAGTTAAAGTTGGTTGAGGCTCATCGTGTATGATAAACCCAATAGAATTACTTCCGCTTATAATCTGGGCCTTGATCAAATACAGTAGAAGTCCGATAAGTTTCTGTCTGATAACTTTCTATTCCCCTTGACACCTTCTTCCAGACTCACAAGTGTGCCTCTCCGGGTGGCGCCCCATGGCAGCGTCAATCTTGGCGCAAAACGTCAAATCACTAGATATTCCAACCAATGATATTCTCCTAGTAATCCACAAAAACACAGTAATTGGCTGTAATGTCTGGTTATTTACGGTTTTGCATTTTGCGCTAAGTTTGACGCTGCCATGGGACGCCACCCTTAGTCTACTCCATATTATAAGCCACTGGTAGTTTTGTGAATCTGTGCAGAGTGGGGGACGCATTGGTGAGTTTGAAAGTAGGTGTGGATAGGAATGGGAACTTATTGGACTTGAGATTCGGACAGTTAATTTACGCTTAAAAAAGATGCTTCGCATTGAATTGTTGCCGTTACTTGATAAGAGTGACTAGCAGATAAAATCAATACAATCGTCACATTAATTAACGTCATTGTTAATTTCTTATAACCAAGAAACCATAAGTATGACCATTTATATATTTCAAAAGTAAAAGGATACGGATTCCGGAACATTTTCTTCAAGTCGACCTTCTCCTTACAGTAAGGGCAAGTTTGCTTCTTTCCTACGATGAACCAGCCCCTGATGCAGAACTCATGAAAAACGTGTTCGCAACTCAGCTTATATGTATTCTCTATGACCCCCTCCTCGTGTTCGGAAACTAGGAGCTTGTTTGCACATACAGCACACACACCTTCCTCCAACGTTCTCGTTGGCATGCTTCCTGGTGTGTAATACTGAAAGCATCATGAAAGTAATCTTATCAAACACATAAAAACTATGACTCACGACATGAAATGTGTACGCCCATGCATAGCGCTGTCAATAGTATTTTTATGATCAGTTTGCTCTAGGAGAAATGAATTCTTTTTTCTGGCTAAGTAAGCGGAAAAAACTGGAAGGTCAAAGTCAAAAACAAAATTTAGGTAGTCAGACGTTCTAAATATTACCACGTTCCTTCAATAATTGTTTCGTCACAAGCAGGGAGACCATCACGATAACCAAGTTATTTTTCCTTTGACATAGTTAAATTTTTCCTCTGCGATGATTAAGTTGAACATCTTGTTGTCACTATCTACTGATGATAAATTAAATCATCGAGAAGGCTGTTCTATAGTTTACTCTCAAATATAGTCTATCAGACATCTTTCTCTCTCTCTCTATCTTTTTGGATGCTTACTATTCATTTTTTACAGTGTGTGTAGACATACAGATATAAATTTGAATGTAATATTTTGTACAAAGTCGGGTGAATACTCTACATAAGCCAGCACCGAGAAGGCCCAACGATTGACAAGGATAACGACTGCACGTGCCAACGCACAGTGGTTCAGGAATGGATTTTCATGGAAGGATTAAGCTACAGGTCTCAATTCTCAGCCGATTCACTTTTTTTTTGCTTAAATTACTCAGTATAAAATTCCTAACAAACGTAAGGTTGCCGATTTTTGGTTTTGTGTCTTTGAAAAATATTATATATATTATATTAAAATTATTACTATTAAAAATATGCATAGACAAATGCGCATATTCAATTATTGTTTTAGAGTTAATTATGTTTTTAAGATGAAAATCAAACGGAGTTTGAAGCTGTATGATATGTTATCTAGAAGCTTTGTAAAAAATGAATATTTATCATTTTTATACCAAAATTACGTTAACAAACCTCAAGACCATCATTTTCTGTTCGGCTGAGAGCAAATAAAATATGTTGCAATAAAAATTACTTACAATAAATTTTAATACCTATCGTTTATTCATATTTAATTATAACAATTGTAAATAATTTTGTACAATGTTAGAGTACATGGCATTTATGTCAGAATATCTATTGCAATAGGTAATTGACAAAAAATTATTTTTACTCACAAGACTGTATATTAGTGTTAATTGTTAACGTATTTTGTTACTAACAATAACAATTATTAAATAAATTTACAAAGTATTATCCCTGTGAAATTTGATTATCATAAATAATATTATATTACTATTAAAAGTAAAGTTCTTTCAAGTAAAAATGATGGTCTGGAGGTTTGTTAACGTAATTTGTTTATAAAAATGATAAGAATTAATTTTTTACACAGATTCCGGATTAGATATCATAAAGCTTCGAACTACGTTTGATTTTCATCTTAGAAAAATAATTAACTCTGAAAAAGAATTAAACATGCGCATTTGTTTAAGCATAATTTTAATAGTAATCATTTTTTTTTCTAAAAACAATTATATACATTCAACTAGCATTGTTGAATGAATTTTTAACAACGTTACGTCCACTTGCACTGTTTTCAATCCATTCAAAATACAATACTTGGATTTTGCCATTTTTCCGATATCTTTACTCACATAATATTTTTCAAATAAAAAAATTAAAAAATCGGCAACCTTACGTTTGTTAGGAATTTTGAACTGAGTAATTTAAAGAAAAAGTGAATCGGTTGAGAATTGCGACCTGCAGCCAAATGCCAACACCATAAGAGCGAGAAATATGGTAATAAAGCACTCTTAGGGCCGCATTATGTCTTTAGAGATACGTCGTTCTCGCCTGAGTGGGACACCCGGATAGTACGTGATCTACGTACTCAGAGCGTGTCATTTATCGCTGGGAACTTCTTGACATAAAATGCGGTAACGGACTAACGTGGAAATGACACCGTCCTCGCATGCGAAAATGAAACCCTCTGTACACGAATTAAGCCCTAATGATCTGAGGTAAGCAAAAGTTTGCTCCTACGTTAAGGACTGCTCTTCTACATTTCTGTGAAAGTTTCCGTGCATTTTCTTGTCGAGTAGTTCGTGGAATTTTAAAACCTCTGCTTTCTTTAAATCGGCTTTTAGAAGTGAAGCATCTAGATGGAGTAATGCACTTTCCTCACTTCTGATGTTAAAGTTCAGGCTGAGGGTCTCGGCCGCCTGCTCCGCGGCTTTGTAAAGGAACGTTCCTGTGCCAATGACCTCGTGTTTCCTGGCCATTTTTAGGAGAGGATCTCTGCCATTTGCAGCGATGTCCCTGAAAGACGTCCCTCTGGCAGGTGATGTTTTCGTTGTTACACGATAATTTCCAGATGACATAGTAAATCTAGTTTTCCAAAGGAGCATCAATCTCTCTATGCATCCCACTATCTCTGGACGAACCTTCAATCTTGCCAAAAGACAGATGATAAGTCTGTGAGAGGATGAATCGAAAGCTTTCCGGTAGTCAATCCAGGCCATTGGCAGGACGCGCTGATGGGCTACCGCGTCTTTGCAGACGTACCTGTTAATTCGCAGGTTCTCTCGGGAGCCTGCTACACCTTTTTTAGAGCCACGTTGTTCGTATATCTCTCTCCACACCGGCTTAATTCTTCGAACAATCCTGTTGTTTAGGACATCTGTAAAGATCTTATACAGTGTATTCGAACAAGATATTGACGTGTAATTCTCTGGGTTGGACAAGTTGCCTTTTTTGGTAGGACTAGAGCGCGACCTAAAACCAGCCACTGGGGAATGGGCGTTTCCGTCTTTAAATACGAAGTGAATTCTGCAGTGACTGATGGACATTCCTCGTCAGATGTTATGAGGTTGTCGCAAAACTCCTTGAAGCGGATGATATTATCAGTATCTACTTTCAACTCCAATGTTTTCGGGATCTTGTATACCTCTCTCCAAGAAGTATCTACCTCGTTGGGCCTGGATGGATTTTTGACAGAAACAAGGAAATCGTTGAAGAG
Organism: Andricus curvator; assembly: GCA_932195095.1. Taxonomy (NCBI): domain Eukaryota; kingdom Metazoa; phylum Arthropoda; class Insecta; order Hymenoptera; family Cynipidae; genus Andricus; species Andricus curvator. The sequence goes on from CAKNYM010050410.1 coordinate 50,812, forward strand.
GCGCGACGCGACGGGTCAGCGAGAAACTGTTGATTCTCCCTGATCCATCTCTCCCTCTTCTGTATTCTCCTCCTTGCGTCAGATAACACCCGTATTTTGTCAAAAATATGCTGCTTGATTGTAAGCAGCTTTTACTTGTTCAGTGTGTGACTGTAGATTCTCAGTTCTTGAGTAAACGTTCGAACCCTTTCCGTGAACGGTCTACCAGATATTATGTAGTCAATCAGACACCAAACACGGGACGTATTCTCTCTTGCCCATCCTATCTTCTTTTTCAGTTGAAGCAAGCATCTTTTGGTCTTTTGATCCATCGTCGGTGTTAGCGTTCGATTTGAATCAGCCAAGGCTCTCGCAGCACCGTAAACTGAAAAATTGATGGTTCTGAGGTGGGACTCCTACGAGATATCCTCACGAAAGCAGGCACCTCTTTCAGCCAGATCTCGGGGCTTAGAAGGAACCTGCATGTCAATATTCCTCTTTGTCCTGAAGTCGCTATCATCTCTCAAAAGGTGCCTGCTTTCCGCGGTTGGTCTTAATGTCGTTTCCTCATCTTCGTCTGCAGCTTGCTCAAGCAGCGGTTGGGAAAGCGATCCGCGTACAAGTCCATGTTTCAAGAGGTAGGCACGTAGGTAGATAGGCTTGGAAAAATTGTTCGCGAATTTCGCAAAGAAATGTGATAACGGTTTCAATACGGAATCAGTTCGAACTAAGAAGACCAAGGCGCCTTAAATCAGGGGAGCGGATTAGTTGTTTGCAGTTACACGAATGGACCTGAAAGCATTACCAGCAGGGACCACGTGGAAGACCCGCTATATATATAAGGGTTAAAAAACCACCGCAGGGTCCCACTGAGAGAGAGTGGCTAGCCACTGCATCTAAAAAATGACACCGGCTCCCAGTAGAACCGCGGTAAATCACACTTTTGACCACGTTTCACAACCGTGAGATGGGGGGTTACAGGGCACGATGAAATCACAACGACAGGCTGGCGAAACCATCGTTTGTCTTGAGGACACGAAGCGACCCAAGGATGACAGCTTTCTGCATCCATCTCGCAAGTGCCTTGACATATTTTTGGTACGCATGTATGTATATTTTGGGTACAGTCGTTGCAGCTCTCTTTTAGGGTCTTGATACCTCTCCTCCTTTTCTTTCTCCTCGGCAGTGATGTTGTATTCGGACGGAGCCGAGAATTCGATCACGAATATAGTTGTTTTCTCGAAGTCTTGGAGAACGATGCCAGGCCTCGAGTGTGCAATAGGGTGGTCCAAAAATGCATTGCAAAATTTTTTTTGATGCTAGATGCAAACGATCCCCCCAAAAAGTTTCGAAATCCAAAAAAATAAAGGTTTTATTTTTTCTTTTTTCAAAATTTTGATTTTATATGGTGCCTGTTGGGACTTGAAATTTGCATGGGAAAATGCATGGGAAAAAGTCACTTTTTGGTATTTTTCGAATAATTGTTCAGGGTCAGGGAAAAATTGACATTAAAGTTATAAGGCTTCTAGAGTACTTTCCAACGAAGAATTTGACCTATCATACATATGGATTTGACGACCCTAACACACCCCCACGATGCCCTGAAAACTACCCTTAAATCGAAAAATGTACATTCTTCAGGAAATTGACTCTTTTAAGCAGTTTATTCTCCTTTTTTCCGGAAATCATTACTATAGGTCTATTGGAATGTTTAAAAATGTTTTTTAGTTAATTTCCATTTATTTAAATAAATTCTATTTGTTTAAATAATATGTATACATACCATTAAACCATTTCCCTTTCAGGGTAGGCGTGACACTACCCGATTCGGGTAGTGTTTCTAGGTTTTTCTTGTAGTTATAAATAACTACAAGTGTGGGCTCACCACACCCACGATATGTTCTTCTATAAAATTCGTTTTAAATCTGTTCTCTGAGATCGGAATGGCAGTTTATTATCTGAAAGTAACTTTATTTATTTCTTTATTTATTTATTAATTTCTTTCTATTGTTTAAACAATTAATTATTATTAATTTTCTACTTTTTTGCAATTTATGGTAAAAAAGTCAGCTTTTCTTGTGATAAACCTATATATTTTAATTTCAAGGTATCCTCTATACATTATCTAATAAATTGAATTTTCATTTCTCAAATTCAACTCGCTGCATGCTTTAGGGAAGTGACAGGAAAAATTTGGAACTTTGCTCAAATGAAGCCTGATGTCTCAGCTTTAAATTAAGACCAAGAACACTCAAAACTTCTTATTAGTTTTCGAGTTAGGACTTTATTTCTTAAGCGACGCACGAAAGGTTTTTGATGCGGCGGATCGACAGTTCGCTCGACTCGTTAGGCGTGATTTTAATACAAATTTTGTAGGTGGTCCCACAATTTTGACCGGTAGTGTATATATATATATATATATATATATATATATATTTCGGTTTCGATTCTTTGGAAATCGAACCGAAGGGCCTATGACAAAGCTACCGAACGCATCCTCGGGTTGCGGATAGAGGGACCCTGTGCCAAGGGTTTCTGCTGAATATGGTTACAATAATGAGCAAAGTCGGAAAAATTGTCCACGGATTGTCCGAAGCAATAACCCCTAACGACGATTCAGAATATGCAGCCTTATCCATGCATGCGGGGATCTTCAAGAACCCGAGAATGGGTCGGCAAACAGTGCCCATCACCCTAGAGTTCAGGGTCTGAAAAGAATTGAGATGGAAAGACGACGACGAACCAGCGAAACGCCCACTTTGAGTGAACGAACTAACTCAAGGTGACTTGCTAGACTGCTACGATGCCAGCACTATTCCTGCCCACGGAAGCTTTATGGCGCGTATGCACACTCTGCGGTGCCAAAAACACCCAGAGCTTCAGCACGTTTCGCATCAGTCATTGCGAAATCAACGTGCCTACCTCTTGAAAAATGGATATGTACGCGGAGCGCTTCCCCAAACGCTGCTTGAACAAGCTGCAGACGAAAATGAGGAAGAGACATTAAGACCAACCGCGGAAAGCAGGCACCTTTGAACCATCAACTGTTCAGTTTATGGTGCTGCGAGAGCTTTGGCTGATTCAAATCGAAGGCTAAAACCGACTATGGATGAAAAGACCAAAAGACGCTTGCATCAGCTGAACAAGAGGATTGGATGGGCAAGGCAGAATGCGTCCCGTATTCAGGGTGTGCTTGACTACATAACATCTGGTAGACCGTTCAAGGAAAGGGTTCTAAAGTTCACCCAAGAACTGAGGATCTATAATCAAACCCTGAACAAGTCAAAACTGCTGATAATCAAGCAGTATAGTGTTGAAAAAATACGGGTGTTATCTGACGCACGGCGAAGAATAACGAAGAGGGAGAGATAGATCAGAGGGAATCAACAGTTTCTCGATGACCCATCGCGCCTCTTCAGCGATAATCTGGACCACATATTCACCTCATATTTAAAGTAGGAAACGCCCATTCCGCAGTGGCTGTTTAGGACGCAAAAAACTCCTACCGAAAAAGGCAACTTGTCCAACCAAGAAAATTACAGGCCAATAACTTGTTTGAACACACTGTATAAGATCTTTGCAGCTGTCTTAAACAACAGGATTGTTCGAAGAATTGAGCCTGTGTGGAGAGAGATGTACGAACAACGTGGCTCGATAAAAGATGTAACATGCTGCCGAGAGAACCTGCTAATTGACAGGTGCGTCCTGTCCATCAGTGCATCCTATCAATGGCCTGGTTGACTACCGAAAATCTTTCGATTCAACCTCTCATAGATTTATCATCGGTCTGTTGAAAAGATTGAAGGTTCATCCAGCCATAGTGAAATGCATAGAGAGATTAATGCACCTTTGGAAAACTAGATTTACTATGTCATCTGGAAATTATCGTGTGACAACGAGCAACGTCACCTTTCAGAGAGGCGTCTTTCAGGGTGATAACATGAGCCATTTGCTTTTTTGCATCACACGGCGGCAGCGGACTTCTGACTCTCCAGTGTCTTCATAACCAAGATGTTCTGAGAACAGCTTACATCGTTGCAAATGACAGAAATCCTCTCCTAAAAATGGTCAGGAAACACAAGAAGATTGGTTAGTTGTTTTTTACATCCTTTTTTTAGCAAACATTGTTTTTGGGAAATTTTGCAAAAATTACACTTCTTTCAAGTGACGCTTGAACTATGCGTGGGGTGTTGTTGTTTTTAATGTGGACGGGAAGGGGGCCGATAGCCTTCCCCTGGCGCTCAAACTATACAGCCTAATGTGCCACACCTGTTTTTATTCTCAAGTCAGTACACCTAATCCGGCCACCTTCTCCGAGTATTTTAGATCTTGGTGGATTTCATAGGTTCCAAAGTTCTGGAAATAGCTCTCAGGTACGAGGCGTACCACATCGCACAATGATGTCCTTCTTTGCGCGACAAAGTGATCCTCACCCACTCTGCCATCCGGCAGCCTCCCTCGCGAGCCGTAGAGGTAATACATCCAGGCTATGGTGTACGGAGCGATCCCTCTGAGGTCATCAGTTAGATGCACAGATTCGAAGTACTGGCTTGGCGTGTTACGTAAGTGTATGTGTGTGTGTTCATTACTCGAAATCGCCAACCGAGCGCTAGTTCCCTCGACATGGGGCCTCTACGCAAGGAGATCACTGACTTATTTTCGAGTCTTCACAATTCGATTAGTGACCCCCAAGTTTAGACTCGACTTGGAGCCCTTTCAATCCTTGGGAGGTAACCAGCCTCTTATAAGGGGACCTGCAGTTTAAGGTGAGTTCCGAACCACCAATGCCGCGGTAGAAGTGCCTAGAAAAATTTCCATTGGTACCGGCTCAGGGATCGAACCCCATGTGTGGGGTGTTATTTTTACGTAAATTCGTTCAGATAGGAATGTTGATCACGCTTATTTTCTTCAAAATTCACCATTTGGGCCCTAATTCTCAATTAAAAATATTAAAAATTTCCCACTGATTGTGTTATCTCATTAAATTATGAATTTCAAATTCAGAGAAATTAGCAATAGAATGTAAAGTGGATTTAAATTGAGTGGTGTAAGATTCAAATTTAAAAAAAAAAATCTCCGTAGCAACATTTCAGATCCCATTCCGTTCTTCCAACCAATATAACCAACCGGAAACTCCAAATCCTATATCAACCTGCACTGTGCCTCCTTGAACTTCGTCGCATCGCATATAATATCAAAACAACTGACTGTAAAGATATATTTTTGCGTTCTATTCATAGCTGTAGGATATATTATGTTCATAACTAGCACACATATTAGTACAGGATTAAGGCCCAAATTCTGGACTTAGAAGAAAATTAACGTCACTGACATCCCTATCTGAAAGAACTCACATGGAAACAACACCCCACACATAGATAAGGCGTTATTTAATAAAATTTAATTTTTGAAATTTTCCAAAAAAGATGATATAAAAAAAAAATTTTAACCAAAACAATCTCACTAATGTTTTGTCCAGCTGAGGATCAAAAGCAAGTGACTTCTTACACGTTCTTTAGCATTCAGAAAGGGATACAACTATGTTGCCCAAAAAATACACATTGTTTAAGGTAAAAAAGAACACATATAAAAAGTTTCCTGCCTGCTTAAGAATTTGATCCTATTTTAGATAATTTGTGTTGTACCGCACCGACTATTCCGATCTATTCCACTAACTGGGATGTATTTAATATTATCACACATTTAAATTATATTTGAAAAAATTGGTTTATATGAATTGTATTTTTAAGATCATAAGGGTGATTGCCAGAAAGTTGAACATTTTAAATCCCAGTCATTTTCCACTTTTGCTTTGAATAATAGATTTTTTCTGAAATTATCTCAGTGAAGTACTTATATCGAAGCACAATTAAGTAGAGTTCCAAAATTATAGACTCGCACCTGTACCAAACTACAAATTTAAAATGAAAAATTGCTAAATAATATTACCACCATTTTAAAAATATTTAAGGTTCACATATTTCACTTATGGGTTAAAATTTGCCAAGTGTCCCCGCTTAATATTTGGTTGTTGCCCATTTTATTCAAACACTACCAGATTGTAGTGCAGATGGACCTCTTCAAATTATGTAAAGGGGGTGAACCTAGTTTAACGGGTTGTCAAAATACAGGGGCCCGAATTTTTGATGATTCACCCCGACCGCTAACTTTCAAATGTACATAACTCCTGATACAGTTATCCAATTTCACTTTCTTAAGAGGGTTTTGGAAAGGTCTTCTACCGAGGTTTACAATAAAAAGAATTAATATAGTATAAAAAAATTATTTCACCTTGATATTTTATTTTAAAGAACATTTTTGAGTTTTTCACCAAATGCGGCATTTGTTACTTCTTTTTTAGGTAAGCTAGAAAAAAAGCCGGGGTGAATCGTCGAAAATTCAGGCCACTGTATCTTGACAACCCGTTATACTAGGTGCGCCCCCTTTTACAGAATTTAAAGAGGTCCACTAGCACTACAATCTGGCGAAGTTTCAATAAGACAGGCGGGGACAAAATTTTAGGCGGGGGGAAACTTGGCAAATTTTACCCCTTATGTTGAATTGAAAAAGATAAGAGTCAAGTTTAATATTTGAGACTCTAGAATTTTAAAAATCACTTTAAAGTCGGTCCTACAAGCTTTTTTATCTTGTCTTGTAATTGTCTTGTAAATAGTGCTTTTGGAATTGTACTACGTCAGCGGAAGAATCTCCGAATGGCCGTAATTTGAATCCTTCATCTTTTTTAAAAAGAAAATTTCATGTTTTTCAAATGATAGGCAAATGTATTGAGCAAAAAATAATTATGGAAGAATAATGGCGATGCATTAAATAGATTTTTCAATGTTTTGATGAGAAGATACATATACATGCAAATCAGCTGATTTCTCTCAACATATAATGATATTATGCATTTGGAAAAAATACCCTGTATAATTTTTGCAGCACGTATTTGTGCAAGGTTTCTTCTTCAGGAATGGATGCGTTATAAGAAATGGTGCAATATCGCAAAACGTGTACAAGCTATTGTTTGCAAAAGCATAATATGTATTATTACATTAATAAATGTCAAAAACACTTACCTCCTGTGCACAAAGATATTTTGAGGAAAAAGCCATACAAAACACAACAAATCCGAAACTCAGGCACACAGAACTTTAAGAGGAATCAGATGATTTGCATGTGCTTGCTTCTTTCCATCAAAACATTGAAAAATCTATGTAATGCCTCACTGTCATTCTTCCATAAATATGTTTAGCTCAATACATTTGCCTGTCACTTGAAACTCATTAAATTTTCTATTTACAAACAAAAATCGAGAATTTAAATTACCGCCATTCGGAGATTTTTCCGCTGATGGAAAAATCTCTATTTTCAAAACTCATGACTTGCGCAAGTCCGCAAGTTGCGGATCTGCAATCGTGGGAAAGAGCTCTTACCTGCATGTCATGGATGCAGTCATGTCGACAACCAGATTGGTTACCGTTGGCGCGCTTATTTAAAATGATTAGATGTGCAAATCAATTATTTACAACATATAATAATTGTAAAGTGCATAAAGGTATTAAACATTATTTTAAATTCATATATGTGATAAAAAAAGGTATTCCTTCCTTTAAATTTAAACTCGATCATTTATTTTTAAGGAATAAAATCAAATAATTCTTTCACCTTTCACTTTATAAGTCTATTTGGTGATCGAAGAATTATTTTTAATAATTTTGTAATTATTATTTGCTGTAAACAATTCAATTACACATTTAATCATTTTAAATGATGTTTGACTGACAAGGTTGGCTTACTCTGTCCCCATTCGATCTTGAAACCTTCACCGCCATCTTGGTTATGGACATGCTTCATACCAGGGTGCTGTAGGTGCAAAAGTCTTGCTGTAGAAGTAACACGCTCTAGTCACTTGCAAGTAGTCTATGAATATTTTTACGATAGTAGTTTCTGCTAAGTCTTCAAAACATGGATCCAACCAAAAAGTAATCTTGTTGCACACTTGAAACTAGATTGTAACGATAGTAGGATATTGCAGAAAATGCATAAAATATTTCCATCCCAATAAAAAGTGCCACACACATCCAGCGTACAATACCAAATGAATTGGTACCATATAGGGAAGAATACGAAATTATTGAGCTGCCAAAGCGGAGGGTGTAGGAGAGGAAATTAGGGAAAGACGGGGTAAATAATGAGAAAGTTTGGTGTAACGAATAGGAAAATTTAGAAAATGCAAAGTTTCAGGATAATATAAATAGTGAACGTAGTGAGGTAATTGATGCAAGTAGTAACACCGATTATTCATTAGATGATAAAGTTGATTGGATAATAGACATGCTAGAAAAGATTAGGAACGAACAAAAAAAATTCGAATATTTAAAGAAAATAATAAGCGCAACGGTGAAACATGATGTACAAAAAGGATTGTTTTTCACATTACGAATTTCTTTGGTCTTACCCCGCAGTTTTGTTCGAATTCCTAAAAAAACATCCCTTCATTTGAGCGAAATCGTTAAAATATTTAGGGGCGCGCAAAGACCATGATGTTATTTCCCATTGATTTAACATGGAAAAAGTCAGCTTTTGTAAATATAATATTTAAACGCAATAATGTTTACAAATAATTTCATGTTTCAGTCTGTTGTCCAAATTTGTCAGCGAATAAGAATCAATGATAAATTTTAAGGTTCAATTACTATAAGCGACGCAAAGACTGAACTTTTATCTTCCTCAAGTATGAGTAGTGGAGAAAATGTATCAATAGAAACGACAGCTACACAGGAAACTCTAGGGGATCCTTCTGAACTAAAAAGGAGAGTGAGATAATTCTTTATTACTTCGAAACTGGCATCAGCATTGGACAAATGTAAAGTGACATTTTAATGGCAATTGGCAACTGCTGAAGTATTAGGTCATAATACCAATGAACCTGTACACAGGGATGAAAAATTACTTCCCAGGATATATATCTCCAGGAGTTATACACCATGCTAGATGGATGGCTAAAGCCATTTACTAAACTAAGATGTTTCTTTTTCGACATCAATTGCAGATTACAAGATTTGAAAAAAAACGCATCCTTAGACGTTTGCATTTTTATTGTAAGGTTTTATACGTTGAAGCTCAGTTCCGTGCGCCAATTGCTGTTAAAGCCCCATA